>BLSH010171519.1:1513004-1524678 GCA_018402905.1 Glandirana rugosa
AAAGTCCGAAGTTTGTATTTCTACATTTTGACATTAAAAAACACTTCTTAGTTGTTGTTCACCCTGTGTTAGTACTTCACCTTACTTTAAATAACCTATAAAGTTTGAAAAAATTGTTTATTTTTTGACTTTTTAACCCGCACGTTTTAATAAGTCGGGGGAATTCAATTATGAAACATCGAGGTGGAAAACGCCGCTAATGTCGACATTCAGCGAACCCGATACAGAGAAAGTCAAAACGTGTAGCTCTCTGACTTTAAAAACGGGTAATTGTGTCCCACTTGTTGTTGATTCTTCACAAAAAATTACAGTTTTACATCTTTATGTTTGAAGCCTGAAATGTGGCAAAAGGTCGCAAAGTTCAAAGGGGGCCAAATACTTTCGCAAGGCACTGTATATTGCTATATTTCTCTAATAATATTGTCATAAAATATAACAACTTAAAAATGTATAAATACCGTGTCCCTTGGTAACATCCATAAAAACTGGCACAGGTGGTCTTTCAGAAAACTGCTCAGCATGGTTGACCAGCGCTTCTTTTACTGCCTTATATCCACACAGAACCACCATCTTCTGACTTCCAATCTGTAAGCTGTACACTGAGCCATATTTCTCAGCAAGCTGTAAAAAGAAAAAAGGTCAGTCAGGGCTTGTTCTCACCATCTCTGTTGATCTGCATAGATCAATGCAGGCCGACTGCAAGTGGACATAGAAATCATTTATTTTTAATGTGCTCTGTAACACTATAATGCTACTGAGGTGCTGTGCACCTCAAAAAAATACAGCATGTCTTCATTTCACCACACTTTACTGCACCATGTCACAATGCACTGTGGATTACAGTGCATAGACTTAAATCAAGTGTCTAGGTTATTAATGTGGGTAAATAGCCATCACAGCACAGCACCACATCCCAAAATATAGAAAATTTGGAGGAAAAGATATTGGGACTTTGAAGGTGTCTGGTGACATTCTATTGGATGAAACGCATTAGTTGACGCTGCGTCATGCCCAGTAACCGCGGTTTTTGATGTTTGCACAGAAAATGCCTGTTTTTTGATCTGTGATCTGAATGAAGCTGAGAGGCTGATGTCATGCACTTTTCTGCTGTGGATCTGGTAAGGAGATTTGCAGTGTACGATGGTGTGGTGTGTTTCTAATTTTGGTGCTGGGATTCCTTCCTTCCTTTCTTTATATCTTCATTAAAAAAGGCTGCATCGGAATATAGCGCTGCATATTGGACTTTTATTACTATTTTTGAAGACCAATCAAATTATGTCAGCTGCTGCTCAATAGACCTGTGTTTATTGCAGATTTATGCCCCTTTTGTTTCATGCTACATACAGACCAACATAGATTTCATTAAAAATTCATCATTCATTGAACAAAAATGTTAAGAAAAAACATATCCGCATTAAAACATATGCAGCCTTAACATGTGTCTTGTTATTCTTAGTTACATAGCAGCGTCACAGTATTAACTCCTAACATGTTTCACCCATTGGGCTTCTTCAGGGGACACATTAACTGCTACTAATCATAACATTATATATATAAAAAAACAAGGTATAATTATACGTGACAGAAATAAAACTGCAGTACATGTGCTCAGCATCATATCCAGAGGTTTTCTTTGGGAAATAAACATATGAATACTGCCAGCATTGCTGCAGAGGTTGAAGGGTTGGGAGGTCAGACTGTCAGTGCTCAGACCACACGCAGCACACTGTATCAAATTAGTCTTCATGACTGTCGTCCCAGAATGAAGCCTCTTCTAAAGATGATGCACAAGAAAACCCGCAAACAGTTTGCTGAAGACAAGCAGACTAAGGTCATGGATTACTGGAACCATGTCCTGTGGTGTGATGAGACCAAGATAAACTTATTTGGTTCAGATGGTGTCATGTGTGTGTGGTGGCATCCAGGTGAGGAGTACAAAGACAAGTTTGTCTTGCCTACAGTAAAGCATGGTGGTGGGAGTGTCATGGTCTGGGGCTGCATGAGTGCTGCCAGCACTGGGGAGCTATAGACCATTGAGGGAACCATGAATGCCAACATGTACGGTGACATCCTGAAGCAAAGCATGATCCCCCCCCCCTTCGAAGACTGGGCAGTATTCCAACATGATAATGACCCCAAACACACCTCCAAGATGACCACTGCTTTGCTAAAGAAGCTGAGGGTAAAGGTGATGGACTGGCCAAGCATGTCTCCAGAACTAAACCCTATTGAGCATCTGTGGGGCATCTTCAAATGGCAAGTGGAGGAGAACAAGGTTTCTAACATCTACCACCAGATCCGTGATGTTGCCATAGAGGAGTGGAAGAGGACTCCAGTGGCGACCTGTGAAGCTCTGGTGAACTCCATGCCCAAGAGGGTTAAGGCAGTGCTGGAAAATAATGGTGGTCACACAAAATATTGAAACTTTGGGTCCAATTTGGACATTTTCACTTAGGGGTGTACTCATTTTTGTTGCCAGCGGTTTAGACATTAATGGCTGCATGTTGAGTTATTTTGAGGGGACAGCAAATTTACACTGTTATACAAGCTGTACACTCACTACTTTACATTGTAGCAAAGTGTCATTTCTTCAGTGTTGTCACATGAAAAGACATAATAAAATATTTACAAAAATGTGAGGGGTGTACTCACTTTTGTGAAATACTGTATGTTTATATGTTGATATGTTGTTTAACATTTTTGTTCAATAAATGACACATTTTTAATTAAATCTATGTTAGTCTGTATGTAGTACCTTCAAAGTCCCAATATCCTTTTCTCCAAATTTTAAATCAAGTGTCATTTTGTGGCACTTCAATAAAGTAAAAAAAAAAAAAAGTAAACAATGTGATGCACCGCATTCCTACTGCCTCTATGTGCACCGGGGTCTACGCATTTTTGCATTTGGACAGATGTGAATAAGCCCTCACATTAAAATATTAAAGCCTAACTCCAGCGATTCTTTTTCTAACTGTATCATTGGTGAGCACCTGAGTAATAGGTGACTCTGGCTATACTGCTTTAATGTTACTGCTGCCAGCCTACAGAGCACCAGAGTCAAAGGCAAATACAAATCATGGGTCCGCATAGCAAAATTACGATATCCACCACCAAGTGAAATCTTTGAAGCACCTGACATTTTGTGAACCTTTTCAACAGGCCCTTTTACTGCTGGTCTGCAGCCTATATTGTCAGCTACTTTTATCCCCCATTAATTGGTCTTTTGTGATGGTCTATACATCCCTTCTATTTTCATCTCTTTTACACTGATGGACAATGGACAGCCCCTCTAATAACACTTCATGTACATTGGTGGACAGGACAAGATTCCTGATAACACCTCTTTTTTCACAATGGTGGTCAACACAAATGGCTCTAATAAATGAATCACCACTATAAATACCCCCCTTACCTTGGTGGTCGGTGTAAATATCCTTTTACATTTGTGGTCAGTGGAGCAGGGCTCGCTTACATTTTTGATCAGTTGTATCTTAAATTGGTTCTAAGTGGGAGAAACCCCCTTACAGTATCAATGTAATGGTAGAAAATAATGTCCCTCCTTAAATGGTTGGTTCAGTGGGAGAAAAACTCAGCTAAGGCAGAAGCTTTTTTAATGTTGGTATTGACTTTCCTGGGAGAGGAGATGATCTGTTGGTTCCATTACCAGCTCTGCCATAAAATGTTATCACTGAAACTATGTAGGCATCCTCTGGCTGGAGATCAGTCAGGAATTATCTACAGTAGAGATGCTGGCTGGGTCCCAGGAATGGAAGCTAAGATAATAAGCATCATATAGAGCTCTGCCACTCAAGCTCTACTAATACTATAGTGATAATAACACCAATGAATGCCTCTGAACCTGTCATTGTCATTTGCTTGCTTAGTAAATGTTTACAAAGTGCACTTTGTGAATGCTTGTGTATGTGTGGGTCAACGATCTAAAAAAAAAACTTTAGAAAGTATTTTGCAGCGGTTATCTACAATAGGGGAAGGGCTAGAATCAGTAAATCCAGGCATGTCCTCTGATACCCCTCACATTTGGACTGAATTCAAATATAATGATATCAGCATTTTGTTCTATTAAAAACAAGCTTGATTGCACAAAAAAAAAAAACTTACTAAACTACGGGTTCAAAAGTACATCAGTTATTTAATGTCTCTGTACTGTGCAGAACATTTACAAATTTTTATAGCTGATGTGCAAAATTGTGCCTTTAGTGTGAGAATGGAAAATTGTGGTTCAGAACATTTCCCATGTAACTGGTGTTTTTTGTTTGTTAAAAACTGGACTCCAGGCAAATATGGGAGACACAAACTAATGAAGAACAGAAATGAGTATGGTGCGTAGCCAAAGCTTGCCATAGATGGATCGCAATTCAGCCGGTTCAGCAGATTTATCTAAATATCAACTTCTGTTGAACAGGAATGCTGAAAATTTTTCATTTGATCAATGTATTCTGACATAGGAGGAGTCCCCACTGTGAAAATA
Source organism: Glandirana rugosa (assembly GCA_018402905.1). Classification (NCBI taxonomy): domain Eukaryota; kingdom Metazoa; phylum Chordata; class Amphibia; order Anura; family Ranidae; genus Glandirana; species Glandirana rugosa. Next base: position 1,517,494 of record BLSH010171519.1, read on the forward strand.
CAATAGCACAGTGAGGAGGAGTCCACCATCTATCTTGCTTGTGAGGATAGGGAAAACCATACTTTTTTTTTTTTTTTTTTTATCAGCCACTGGGGAACACCACACTGGGAATTTCCAGCCAGAAAAATGGATGTGGCTGGATGACATAGCAGATTTCTAAAACCTCAGTGGGTGTCAGCATCTGCTGCCTTCTTAAAGTGGAACTTTACCCATAACAACTTGATAAAAAACAATGTTTTTTTTTTAGCAAGGAACATACATTCCACATGAATAATTACACTACCAATATTAGTGTGTGCTGTAAATTGCCTCCAGCATTGCTCCTGTTTCTTCTTGCTGGAGGCTGCCATTTTGCTTTTCTCAGAGCCTCAGAGCAACAGTAAATCCCCAGGCTGTCAGCATATCAAGTGCTACAAAATAGCAACTGAGCATGTGCATAGCAGGATGAGACAGTATATTATTGGATTTTAAACAGTACTTTTATCCTTAAAGAACTACAGACAAAGCTTGTTTGGCTATACTTCTCCTGTGAATCACAGGTGTGCAGTTCGTTCTGCACTCCTGTGACCTGTTTTCAGCAGAAAACGGGCTGAAGTCTGCTGAAGTCTGCTGAAGTCACAGAGTTGGTCCAGGCTTGGGCTTCATCATGACCAGCCTCTTAGCAAGCTGCTGAGAGCCTGAGCACCCTGCCCCCTCCACAGCCCAGCGCTTCAGTGAGCACAGGGGGGCTCTGCTCACAGAACTGTGAGAACCGAGCGATCACCGGTGTTTGATTGCTCGGTTCTCAGTGTTAGAGGCGCCAGGGGACAGATGCAGCATCAGACCGATGATGCATCCATCTAGGTAACGATTAATCTAATTAATAATTAAATACCCATACTTCTCTTTTAATATTTTACATAGCTACACCTGCAAAAATGGCCAGTATGGAGTGATCTAGCAGGACTTAATTTTATCACTAAAGTTCTACTTAAAAGAAAAGCTTCAGCTGGGTTTCCAAAAATAAAAAGTCAGTGGCTACAAAACAGATGCTCAATTTTAGGTCTGGAAACATGCTTGGCCAGTCCATCACCTTTACCCTCAGCTTCTTTAGCAAGGCAGTGGTCGTCTTGGGGGTGTGTTTAGGGTTGTTACCATATTGGAATTCTGCCCTGAGGCTCAGTCCCTGAAGGGAGGGAATCATGCTCTGCTTCAGTATATCACAGTACATGTTGGCATTCATGGTACTCTCAATAAACTGTAGCTCCCCAATGCTCCCCCAGCACTCATGCAGCCCCAGACCATGACGCTCCCACCGCCATGCTTGACTGTAGGCAAGACACACTTGTCTTTGCACTCCTCACCTGGTTGCTACCACACATGCTTGACCCCATCTGAACCAAATAAGTTTATCTTGGTCTCATCAGACAACAGGACATGGCTCCAGTAATCCATGTCCTTAGTCTGCATGTCTTCAGCAAACTGTTTGTTGGCTTTCTTGTGCATAATCTTTAGAAGAGGCTTCCTTCTGGAACGACAGTCATGCAGACCAATTTTATGCAGTGTGCAGAATATGGTCTGAGCACTGACAGGCTGACCCCCCACCCCTTCAACCTCTGCAGCAATGCAGGCAGCACTCATATGTCTATTTCCCAAAGACAACCTCTGGATATGATGCTGAGATCGTGCACTCAACTTCTTTGGTCGACCATGGAAAGGCCTGTTCTGAGTGTACGGAAACAGAGAAACAATGGCACACTGGCCTAGCGCATTACCTTTGACAAAGCCTTTATTAAAAGATTAAAAACATATACTCACAAACAAGCCTTTAAAATGAGCATTCCAAACAATAGTGTAGTCCTGCCCGTTCATCGACACGTCATGTCCGGCTGGTACTGACACCGTAAAGGCTAACGCGTTTTGAGGTTTTTAAACCTCTTCCTCAGAGCCTGAGGAAGAGGTTTAAAAACCCCGAAACGCGTTAGCCTTTACGGTGTGAGTACCAGCCGGACATGACGTGTCGATGAATGGGCAGGACTACACTATTGTTTGGAATGCTCATTTTAAAAGCTAATTTGTGAGTATATCTTTTTAACCTTTTAATAAAGGCTTTGTCAAAGGTAATGCACTAGGCCAGTGCGCCAATGTTTCTCTGTTTCCGTCATAGTGTTCTTGGACTATCCCCGGTTCAACAGTGGCAGCAAGGCGGCTCATTACCCAAGTGCCTTTTTAACGATTTTAGTACAGAAGTATCGAACCAGGACGTAATTCCCCTCTGAGCGCAGGAATCCAAGTATTTATTGCTGTTCTGAGTGGAACCTGTCCTATTAAACTGCTGCATGGTCTTGGTCACCATGCTGCAGCTCAGTTTCAGGGTCTTGGCAATCTCCTTATAGCCTAGGCCATCTCTATGTAGAGCAACAATTCTTTTTTTCAGATCCTCAATGTTCTTTGCTATGAGGTACCATGTTGAACTTCCAGTGACCAGTATGAGAGAGTGAGAGTGATAACACCAAATTTAACACACCTGCTCCCCATTCTCACCTGAGACCTTGTAACACTAACGAGTCACATGACACCGGGGAGGGAAAATGGCTAATTGGGCCCAATTTGGGCATTTTCAAATAGGGGTGTACTCACTTTTTTTGTCAGCTGACATTAATGGCTGTGTGTTGAGTTATTTTGAGGGGACAGCAAATGTACAGTGTTATACAAGCTGTACATTCACTACTTTACATTGTAGCAAAGTGTCATTTCTTCGATGTTGTCACATGTAAAGATATAATTAAATATTTACAAAAATGTGAGGGGTGTACTCACTTTTGCGAGATACTGTATATATACACACTCTATTGTCAATGCACTTCAGATGAGACCAATAAGCAATGAATTGACACAGGTAAGTAGTCCAATCTTATTAGCAGCATGCAAGTTAAGCCTAAGATTGCAATACTGTAAATATCTGAAGTTATAATAGCAGAATGTTAACTTCAAACCCAACATACCACTTCCTTGGCACTAAAATTGGGTAATTGTATATCAAAATGTCATCTAAGATATCATCAGGAGTCACACACATCCAGAATACACAGGCCCTGTTTTGCAGAATATGGTGTGCATTTATTAGCCTCACTGAATATCGCAATATCCAATTTACCACAGGACTTTGCTCTTGTATAAAGTTGGCCCCTTATGGTCTAGTTCAGCTGTTTGCTGGGGATCACCGCAGACCCATTGGTTATTACTATCCGCTTTGCCCCTGCCTCCAAAAAATCTGACACAAACTGGACTTCCCTGGATTATGGCAGGGTCCCTCTGTGGATTCCTCATTAGATCTGGACTCTATGCCCTCTCTGCAGATATAAACATATAGAATGATTTGGGCTATTATGTACACATCTGTGAAAGTGTTTTCTCCTTATTGTAGTATTCAGATTTACTCTTTAAATTAGTGTCATTGACAGCTGCTGTTTGTGTTTGTACCTTGTCAAACCATGGAGTAAGTATGGACAAATATCATTAATTGTTAAATTCAGCTGTGCTGGTCTGTTAAAAATTTCCTAATTTTACTATTGCATATTTTCTCTGTCAGCACTCAAGTGTGGGCACCTTGTTTAAGGAAAGTGTTTGTTCTACATAATGTTTGAAAAACAATGTCAATTTCTCCGGAAAAAAATACTGTATATCACTGGATGATGTGATTGATACTGCCCCAAATAATGGTGTGAGATCCCCCATATGCTATAGTTGGCTATAGACTTTAAGGGGGGAATCCAATGAACAGATAAATAAGAAAAAGTGCAAGGCCCCACCAAAACTTCACATCAGACATGTATCTGACACTTATTTGAGCATGCAGCCTGGAAGGCCAGGAAAGGAAAGGGGGATAAGCATGCATCCCCACCCCCTGAACCATACCAGGCCATATGTCACCCTCAGCGTGAGGGGGTATCTTAAACATTCTGTAGGTCTCTTTCTCTCTCTTTTTCATTGGTCAAATAATTCAGCCCAGTGCCCCGCCCCCAATGTCATTTGTTTGACAATCCCTTTCCTATTAGCCTAAAAAAAGACCATTACTGTTATTTAACATGCAGCTCTAATTGATCTTATTGGGGTTTGGATTTGGCATTTGAACTTTAGAATGGTATCTGAACCCTGTTTGAATCAAACCCAGGTATGTTTGGCTCATCGCTGTAATGGTGGCAGCAGCAGTGTGGAGGGGTTGGACCTGGGAGAGGACACCCTGATTGCTAAGTGGTGGGGCCAATGTGGTCTGGTGACCACCGTGGTGCGGCCATTGTGATGGGACTTATACTCAGTCTGGACCTGAGATCTGCCATTTAGTGATGCCTGACTTACACTTTGACAACATATTAAAAAATCCAAGATCATACCTTGTGAAATGTTATGTAAGGTTTATTCATATTTATGATGTGCATATTTCCAATAATAGGCAAACATGGTGGTCCAGGAGGATAATTTGGATAGACTTTTTTCTTCTGCCTGAATAAAAAGATTGCCAGAAAAGCACAGATGACAATAGAGAGGGCAATTGTAACTGGATCAGTTAAAAACATGCCTGCAGCAAAGCCTGGAGATAAAAAATAGAAATGAAAATTAGAAACTGAACTGAACAAAAGTAAAGCAAGTAATAAATCAGAGAAGCTAGGGAGAAGAGCTTTGCATCAGGTATACTAGTGGACATGTTCCTTGGCTCACTTCATGAGTGATACACTGGGAGAAATGTCCAAGGATGACACAGACATTGCACTTTGTTCCCACCTCTCTTTGTGTCATCACTGACATGCTTTGGGGAAATGTCCCCTCCTGTACTGTTGGTGTGGATATGTAAAGTAGTGGTAGACCTTGTAGGAAAATATTATCTGTGGACTTCAGAGTTTATCATTACTATAAAGTGTGATGGCTGTAGCAGTGGATGAAGAGTGCTTTAAAGAATAGTGTTCAACAGCTCTCACTACTTCCAGGTGCAGGGAGTTTGTCAGGACCTGTGTCCTTGCTTGGGTCACCTGCTGGTGGCAGTGTTTGGAAAACCAAATGGTGTAGTTCTGGTGGCCACCAGCGGGTGTCCCCCAGGAGATTGAGCATACAGGTCATTAAGCTGCACCTGATGGGTCTGCTGGGTCTAGATAAGCCCGCCTTGCTCCCTGTCCCAATGCTTCAGTATTTTCCCTGCAAGCCGTGTCCATGCCTGAACCTGACCTGCTCTGATCCCCGATCTGTAATCCAGACCCAGAGACCTGATTCCTGAACCTGCTTCCTGCTCCCTTGCTCTCCTTCTGCTCCCAGTACCTGGCTCCCTGTTCCCCTTATCTGATATCCCCATTTGCTTATTGTATATGTGTGTGTTTTCTTCACTTATATTTAGTTAGTCAGATAGTTAGGTGTTTATTTTGGGTTTATGGTGTGTTTTCATCTTTTACCTGCTCATATATGTTTACTGGTGTTTGGTGTTGGAAGTGTGTTATTTGTCTAATAAATGTATACATATTTTCACTTTACATCTGGTCCTGATTCCTTTTAAGTGCAGCCAACTGATCTGACCATCCCTGCTGGATACCTGCATATGGTATCCCTGACAGAGTTGCAATGGGGACTAAGTTTGCCCCGTTGTATGCCAACCTGTAACTGGAGGGGGTGTGAGCCTTGGCCTTTTTCATATGGCTAGGTGTTAGTGTACAGAGAAAGGAACACTGCTCCAGGTTATATTACTCTCACATACCTTGATTGCTGGTTCCACTGCATGTGTGGCTCTACATACTGAAGTAGCGATAACAAAATGCTGGACGGCCGCACATCATGCAATCACCTTTATTGTGGAAAAGTCCAAACAGTACATATTGTACATCAAAAATAGGAACAGTAGGAGTGGGGTGGTAAGCTAACTTGGTACACTTGGTAACTTGGTAACATGGAACAGGTGGGCTATGATTGGCCCTGTCTATACAATGTGATCACTGTGACCAATCAAAGCTAGCAACACAATTGTACACAATGGATGGCATGAAAGGAAGCCATTCATTGTTTAAAATTGTCATGTTATCTGCTGTGATTGATCATTGTTTGATCACAGTGATCACATGGTACCGACAGCAGGCCAGTTCACTGAGCAGTCATCGGCTGTGTCCATTTTGTGATCTGGGAGAAAATCATATGAAGTCCACCAGGATCAACGAAAGCCCCACCCAGCCGTCATTTTGCTATAGGCCAAGTGGGAACTGGTTAAACAATATGTTACCCATATATTTTCATATCCCTGACGTGTATATTATACCATATTCCCATGTACTATGTTAATAAGTATCCTATTCTTTTTGTATTACTTCCTTTGTGTGAAATACTTGGTGATCCTGCAAGGCCTCCTGCTTTCCTATTTCAAACTCCTGCCTTCCAGTAGCCAAGATTTGTGCTGATATGCCTTCCCCCCTGCACATCCATTTGCTGGGAAGATCAGTGTACTCTATACACAAATACGTAAGATAAAGGCCAACACACTTACTACCCCTGCGCCAGGAAATAATGTTAGTTGACTACTGCTTTAAAATGCAAGACAACTGCTGCCCTTAAACAAATGAACATAAAACACAAATCACTTGGAAAAATCCTGCAAATGATAAGGCAGTACTAGATATATGTCATAAAAGTTCATAAATAAAATTCCATGAGCGTATCCACAAGTGTATCAATCAGATGTTGAAGATAATTAGAATAAGCCACTGAAGGGTGATGGATGATTCACACAACACTGCTCATGTGCGAATAAACACCGCTCCCCTAAGGTAATAAACTCACCGCAGCAAATGGCCTCATACTCTCATGTTTGGCAATCAAGCAAAGGGTTAAGGAACACTTGACAGCAGCTCTCAAATCCGGTGCGTTCACATGTAGGGGAGATAAAAACAGATCCTCCACTCGTGCAATATTGTCAGTAGAGTTGAGCGAACCCGAACTGTAAAGTTCGGGTTCGTACTGAACTTTGGGGTGTCCGTGGCCCGGACCCGAACCCGGACATTTGAAAAAAAGTTTGGGTTCGAGTTCTGGGTTCGGGTATTTGATCACGCATGTTGAATAGCTGCAGGGCAGCCAATCAACAAGCGTTTCATTGGTTTTCCCTAGAAGCCGACACTTTGCGAACAACTAACCGACGGGACGTCGATAAGTTGTACGCACTAGTTTATGGGCTTGGGT
>BLSH010171519.1:1568447-1583115 GCA_018402905.1 Glandirana rugosa
TTTTACGCTTGACTTTTCTCAGTTCACGGGCAGTTATTTTGCGCCTTGGTTTTTCCACACGCTTCTTGCGACCCTGTTGGCTATTTTGAATGAAACGCTTGATTGTTCGATGATCACGCTTCAGAAGCTTGGCAATTTTAAGAGTGCTGCATCCCTCTGCAAGATATCTCACTATTTTTGACTTTTCGGAGCCTGTCAAGTCCTTCTTTTGACCCATTTTGCCAAAGGAAAGGAAGTTGCCTAATAATTATGCACACCTGATATAGGGTGTTGATGTCATTAAACCACACCCCTTCTCATTACTGAGATGCACATCACCTAATATGCTTAATTGGTAGTAGGCTTTCGAGCCTATACAGCTTGGAGTAAGACAACATGCATAAAGAGGATGATGTGGTCAAAATACTCATTTGCCTAATAATTCTGCACACAGTGTATTTGTGAGAAAAAAATGATAATAAAAATGAAACATTCCTAGATGCGAGTTACTGCATTTAGGCGCGTTTAGCAGTGTTTTGCCGCGTTGGCGTCTGAAAGGCCGGTAAACTTGGCATCTGAACCCATTTTTGGGCGTTCAAAGAACAGACTCTAAACGCAACTACCTTAAAATGACTCTAAACGAGTCTATGTAAATGGACACCTAAGATAACATTGAATGAGTTCAGGGGCAGCTGGAAAAAACGTCCAAATGCCCCTGAATGTCCGTTTATCAGCCTCAGTGTGCATGAGGCCTTAGAGAAATGTGTGTTGTGACATAACCATATTCAATTATAGTTTGTTCTAGTATTTTCTAAGCCTTTTATGTATTCAATTGTTATATATGGAATTCCAACTTCTGATAATCAAAACATTTTTACTGTTAAATATTGCTGCAACAGAAATATGTGCTCATTCGTTGGCAGTTACCAGATATCCTAAACATTGCATTAATGGCTGCGTGTTGAGTTATTTTGAGGAGACAGCAAATTTACACTGTTATTCAAGCTGTACACTCACTACTTTACATTGTAGCAAAGTGTAATTTCTTCAGTGTTGTCACATGAAAAGATAGAATAAAATATTTACAAAAATGTGAGCTTCTGTTCACGAACGACTCGGTTCGCGTACAGAAGAGATCACAAAAATTTGCTTGGGTACGCAAACTCCGCTTCAGTTCACGAACACGAGTCACGAGCCACGGTCATCTTCACTGCTTTGACACATGGCCGTGACTTCCTATAGGTGAGATTGCTGTCACAGAGAGACAATGAAAGTGTACTGTGAGTGTATTGTGAGTGTACTGTAAAAACACTTACAGTGTTGAGAAGCATTTTGTTGTGCTTTTTAGCGCATACTGTACAGTACTGTACATCCCTGGGCGACACTTGCTTTTTATCACATACTGTACTGTATCGGACATCCAGTATAGCTCCAAAGAAAAGTAAGAGCAAGCATGGTGGTAAGAAGAAAGTGCAGAGCAGTAATGAAGGTGACAAGACTGTTCAGATTGGTAATGAAGGCGACAAGAAATTGCAGAGCGATAATTAGGGATGAGCCGAACACCTCCCGGTTCGGTTCGTACCACAAATTGCAGCTGTAATGTATTTCCGGTTTCCGGCAATATACAAGAACATTTCTGAAAAAAAGTGCAAACCCAGTCCAAACCAGGCTCTTCGGGGGTTCCCCCTAAAATACAAACCAGACCCTCCCAGAATGGGCGGTCTTTACAATGACAGTTCTTTTATAAGAAGGGGCAGGGCCACCCAGTGACGTAACCAAGTGAACTCACCCCCAATGACATTGCATGACGTCAGAAGGGGGCAAGTTCACTCGATTACATCACTCGGTGGCCCCACCCCTTCTTATAAAAGAACTGTCATTGTGAAGACCGCCTATTCTGGGAGACGCACAGGAGCCGGGCTGCAGCAGTGGGGACAGCGGCGGCAGTGAAAGAAGAAGGAAGATGAAGATTGAAGAGGAGGAGAAGAAGCAAGAAGACTAAAAGAAGAAGCAGAAGACCAGAAGAAGGACTGGGCCAGGAGAAGATGGAGGAAGAAAGAAGAAAGAAGAAAAGAGCTATTTTACACAATAAAGGACTTGTCAAAAACTGCCTCTTGTTTTTTTTACAGCTACACCCCTTTTTTGGTGAATGGGTAGGGGTACAATGCACCCCATACCTATTCACATAGGGGGGGTCGGGATCTGGGGGCCCTCTTATTAAAGAGGGCTTCCAGATTCTGATAAGCCCCATGCCTGCAGACCCCCACAACTACTGGCCAGGACTGTGGGGATGAGGCCCTTCTCCCCATCAATATGGGGACAAGGTGCTTTGGGGGCGACCTCAAAGCATCCTCCCCATGTTGACATGTGGCCTGGTATGGTTCGGAGGGGGTGGGCGCTTGCTTATGGAGGGGGACTCTCCCTCTGAACAATCACCGCCTCCCACCCTCCTTCCTCCACGCCAGAAGTTGTCGGAAGCAAGGGTAGTGTTCTCTCTCTTCATACTGTACTGTACTGTACTTTGTTTTATATTTTTGTGGTTCAAAAACGAAAAAAAAATGCAGAACGGATTAACCTGATTTAAATTGAACCCTATGGGAAAATGTGCCTTGGTTCGTGACCAATTCAGCTCGCGACCAGAGTCATGGAACGAATTAGGTTAGTGAACTGAGGTATCACTGTATTATAAATATCACATGGCCACGCCTGTATCATGAGAAAGTGAACATGCCTATAACAGATTATTTATAAGATGAATTTAGAACAAACATTCCTTGTCCTAGAATGACACCTGGTGGCTAAGAAATACAATGATTGAACAAACAACAAATTAATGGTATTTGTTTAGCCGCATGAACCAATGAAAAGAAGTTCCACCTTGTGAGCTAGGCTTATTAAAAATGTTATGAGCCTATTGTTCAGAACTGTATATTGGACAAGGATAGGAAGCCACAGGGATTACACCTTATCCATACAGATCCGGACACTTCATCTACATACACCCATCCATCCAGAGATACACTCATCATCACGCCTCATCATCTGACGCTTCAGGGACCCTAAAACGCAGCTCCACCCTTATGAGACGCCATTTTGGAAAGGTAGCCATTTTAGGGGACTTTGGTAACGACTAATGTAAGCCAGCTGCCATTTTGAAAGAGTAACTTTAATACATTGATATTTTAATAATTTATTGCTTAGCGTGATAGGCCTATTGATTGATTTCTCATGATACTTAGATTGCTCTTCCACAACATTATAACCATTTAATTTTTTCTTTAATTCTATTTTGTTTTTCCAATTTTATTTTCTTTTTTGCGCTATAGTAGCGTACCATTTTTACGTAGTAAAACACTCCCATCGTATTCTTCTCAACCATTGACTCCCCCAGTTGTACTTTGAGAATATATAATGCATGCATGTTTTTAGCCCCAAGTGCATAACTTTACATTTATCAACTTTAAGCCTAATTTACCACATAGTTGCCCTATCAAATAGTGCATTAAGGTCTGCTTGTAAGTTGGAGATGTCTTGTAAGGACATTATTTTACCACAGCTTGGTGTCATCTGCAAACACAAAAATGGTATCCAAGCTCAATATAATTTATAAATTGCTTAAAAAGTATGGTCGTATGTGAGTTATTCTGTTTATCCAACTCTGTGAGTTTAATAGTTACAATTTCACCATTATTGGGGTTGGAGCCCAATCATGGTAAAGGTTTTCGACCACAAACAATTTCTTTGGGTGCTCAACATTATCATTTATTAAACATACATTTTGTATTAGCCAAAGCAGTTTGATGCAATTAATGGTACTATGTGAGGAATATTGCTTGCTCAATGCCATCATTTTAATACACTTTTACCATTATTGGGGTTCACCTCATTCTTGTGGGAGGTATTGGCTGCAAACTGTTGGTATTATATGAAGTGGTATTATTTCCCTTGAAATACAAATAGTAATACGCATTTCTAAAAGGAACATGGTTCTACTTCGCCAAATTTTATTTTTACTGTTTATTTTTGGTTCATAAATACATATTCTCCCTGCTAGGAGAAGTCTGTTGTAGCCAATAAAATATTACTGTGTTTTTATATTGATTTATATTAGAGCCTATCCTTTAAGTCCTTCTCAGGTTTAGCACAATGTGCCCATTCCCTGCTTCACCCCTTTGCCATCACAATCTCAGCAACTGTGATTTACTGATGTAGCTGACAATGGACTACAGTTCTGCAGACCACCCCCATCATTCTATATCTATTCCTGTGTCCCTTTAGTGCTGGGCTCCAGTAAACTGACTTCATATATTTTAGCCAAGCAGGGAGGATTGTGGGACTAGTAGTCCTGGAGTTGTGAAACTATCCTTGGACTACACATCCCAGAGGGCTCTCTGCAACACCCAAGACCTCTGGGAGAAACTATAAAAGGGCCAGCAGATCTGGCCCATGCTCTTCTCCTGGGCTTCATCAAGGGAACATCTCTATGCTGCTGTTGTTTGAGAGGGCTGCTGCCTACCATGCGGCAAATCCAGTGACTCCAGCCCGGCCCCAGAAAGCCCAACCCTGCTTGCTGTTCGCGAGACATCACCTCAGCACCACCTCATCAGATGGATCTAACGATCGCCCATGCCCTGCAACTGGTCAGTCATCTCCAGTCATTTCACAGAAGTACATCTCATCCAGTATTGCTGTTCGGGAGGTTCCTATCCAACTCTTCAGTTGGCGAGAGGATTGTCGCCCACTGTTCACAATCCCTACCTGGTTATCTTGCTTGGACACTGTGCACATACACCTTGCCCATGGAAACACTTTATTGCATTACATAAGACACTGTACATAGACATCTATACCCTTAACTATTCTAAGGAATATCACTAGCCAGTTTAAGTTGTCATGCTTACCTTATCACTGTGCCATATCTTGGATATAATTCAAAGAGCTCCAACTGCCGGTGAAGACTACTGCAGGCCTGCACTCTGGACATTGCTGTTACTATTAGTTTAAGGGCCTTACCCTATTCCTATTCTATCTGGTATCTCATTAGGACATAAATGTTTAATAGGCCAGCCTGGGATTTCCCTTTAGCGTGGTATCATATTGCAGTAACTAGTGAATCCTTTATAATCACCTGTTTATTCTCTGTTATTCCACTGTACATAAGTATATCCCGCACTTGTGTTGTTGAACTGTGATTAAGCTGTTTTCTTTGGGGATTCCTCACCTGTGTCTTCGCTGTTATCCAGGACTAAGTTGATCAATAACCCCTTGTACACATATCTTTACGCCAGTAAAACCTAAGAGAATATCTGTCTAACTTGTGGTGGAGTGTCATTTAAAGGTGTCTGCAAAAAGATTTCTGAACCCAGAGTGTTAGGTGGGCTGGAGGGTTCTCAGGGTCAGGGTGGTGCAGATAGAAACATAGAAACATAGAAAACATAGAAACGTGACTGCAGAAAAAGACTGAGTAGTCCATCGAGTCTGCCCCCTTTTAGTTATTTATTAAATTTTTTTTTTTTTTGTTTTTAGTTTTTTTTCACATTAACCTTGTTGTCTGACTATAGATTTAGGTTTATCCCAAGCATGTTTGAAGCCATTTACTGTTGACTGTCTCACAACCTCTGTTGGTAGTTTATTCCAATCATCAACCACCCTTTCAGTAAAATAATACTTTCTAAGATTAGTTTTGAACTTCCCCCCAGTTAGTTTGAGGTCATGTCCCCGTGTTCTTGATTTTGGTTTCATATTGAAAAGACTGCCCTCCTGAACCTTATTCACCCCCTTGATGTATTTAAAGGTTTCAATCATGTCTCCCCTCTCCCTTCTTTCCTCCAGACTGTACATATTAAGTTCCTGAAGTTGCTCTTGATATGTTTTATCCCCCAGACCTTTCACCATTTTTGTTACCCGTCTCTGAACTCGTTCTATCTTATCAATATCTTTTTGTAAGTGAGGTCGCCAGAACTGGACAGAGTATTCTAAGTGAGGTCTCACTAAAGATCTATATAGAGGAATCAGAACCTCCTTCCTCCTGCTGGTGATGCGTCTACTGATACATCCCAGAATTCTATTTGCTTTTCCCACTGCCTGGTCACAATGTTTGTTCATTTTGCAATCATCTGAAATAAGCACCCCCAAATCTTTTTCTTCTGTAGAGCTGGCTAACACTGTACCCCCCAATGCTCTTCAAGGGGATTCTTTTTCCCTAGATGCATTATTTTACATTTAGAAATATTGAACTGCAGTCTCCACTGCTTTGACCAATCTTCCAGCAATGCCAAATCATGTTCCATGTTACAGACACCTCCGAGGATATCAACCCTATTAGGTTAAATAGAACAGGACCCAGTACAGAGCCTTGTGGTACCCCACTAGTGACTGGTCTCTGCTCTGAGCGAACCCCATTTACAACCACACTCTGGGATCTATCCTTTAGCCAGCTGCATATCCACTGAACCACCCAAGGGTTAAGTCCCAGCTTGTACAACTTTTGTATCAGATCATTATGTGGAACTGTATCAAATGCCTTGCTGAAATCAAGATACGCTATGTCCACAGCACCACCCTGGTCCAAAACGCATGTAACATAGTCAAAAAATTAAATTTGTCTCACACGGTCTGCCCTTGGTAAAGCCATGCTGCTTTGGGTCCAGCAAGCTCTGTATTTTTAGGTGATCAATGATCCTTCTTTTCAGAAGTGATTCCATTACCTTGACTACAATTGATGTTAAACTCACTGCTGTAATTGCCAGCTTCTACCTTGCTGCCCTTCTTGTGGATAGGTATAATATTAGCTCTCCGCCAATCATGGGGAACTTCTCCTGTTAGAAGAGATTTATTTAAAATATTTGTTAATGGTCCAACAACTATATCGCAAAGTTCTCTTAGAACTCTGGGATGAATATCATCAGAGCCCATTGCTTTATTCAGCTTTAACCGAGCCAGTTCCTCAGCTACCTCTGTCTCCAGAAATCCTAGAAATGAACCATCATTACTACAACCAATATGATTCCCTAACTTGTTATCATTAGTGCAGTCTGTTTCTGAGAAGACTGAACAGAAGTAATTGTTTAAATGGTTTGCTACATCCTGGTCTCCCTCAACACATGTGTTGTGCATAGTTTTCATTTTAGTGATCCCATTGTATTTTTTCCTTCTATCACTAATGTACCTAAAAAAAGGTTTTATCTCCTTCCTTAATAGACTTAGCAATTTCCTCCTCTTTCTGTTCTTTTGCTTGTAATAGCAGTTTGAGAATTCCAGTTAACGTCGGGCATGTTGAAGATGAACAGGTAATTCTAAGCAGCCCTCAAGGGGGCAGTGCTACACTAAAAATTCCAAGGTATGGGGTTAGTCTACTGCTTGGTAAACAGGCTGATTACTTACAGTCAAGATTATATGTGCTGTCTGTTTGTTTTAGGAAACTTGTTAGGTTTCATCCTGTTAGTCAGGAACTGACATCATTTTAATTAGTGGCTTGAATGAACAGTCATTTTATTTTGCTTTATGCTATGGATGTTCAGTACAAAGCCCTCCTGCATTGAACTGTTTGCTTACTGCTTTGCTGAATGAAAGTGCAGGACAAACCTGCTTGGACTATTCCTGGTTGTCCCAGTCTCATTTGTGGTTTACTGCTGACACCACCAGTTGAGTCTGTTCCCATTGCAAGTTTAGTGAGAATTGCCAGGTAGAGGCAAATAGATTCTGTATGAAATTACATTTACCTCCTTTTGTTTGACAAGGAAGACATCAATGAAATTCCTTTGATCATTGACATCCAGTTGATTCCTCTGATTGGTGAAGGTTTCTCTGATAAAAGTGTGCATTTCATCTGCATATAAATTGACTTTTCTGTGACTCCCAGGCAGCCATTGAATTAGAGATGGAAATGCATTGTACAACTAAAATAAGAAACAAGAAACATGCAGTAAGTTTCCTGATAATGATAAATTACCATATTATGTGAACAGAATAAACACAAAATTACAGACCTATAAAAAGATATATAGTTCTTATTTCAAGCAGTGTAAGCAGTCCACTAATAGGGGGGTACAGTAGGGGGGTACAGGCAGCCCTCCCATACTGATCCCATCTACTGACTCGCTGGTTCCCAGGGTTGCCTTTTGGAAGCCTCAGTGCAGCATTATACAAGACCAGGGCCCCATCATTTCTATAGAGAATCTGGTGGAAACTCTGAAGGCAAATGAAATACTCCAGGCCCTGCCCACCAGCTGTTGATCAGAAGAGACCACCCATTTAAGGCTCTTTAAAGAGAGGAAGTGTGTATACAGTTGTTCTCATATGTTTACATACCCTGACAGAATTTATGAATTCTTGTTCATTTTTCAGAGAATATGAATGAGAACACAAAAACATTTCTTTCACTCATGGTTAGTGTTTGGCTGAAGCCATTTATTAGCAATCAACTGTGTTTACTTTTTTTTAAATCATAATGACAACAGAAACTACCCAAATGACTCGAATCAAAAGTTTACATACCCCAGTTCTTAAGACCGTGTATTGCCCCCTTTAACATCAATGACAGCTTGAAGTCTTTTGTGGTATTTTTGGATGAGACTTTTTATCTTTTCAGATGGTAAAGCTGCCCATTCCTCTTGGTAAAAAGCCTCCAGTTCCTGGAAATTCTTGGGCTATCTTGCATCAACTGCACATTTGAGATCTCCCCATCAATGATATTGAGGTCAGGAGACTGAGATGGCCACTCCAGAACCTTCACTTTATTCTGCTGTCTCCAATGACAGGTAAACCTGGCCTTGTGTTTAGGATCATTGCTACGTTGGAATGTCCAAGTACGTCCCATGCGCAGCTTCCTGGCTGATGAATGAAAATGTTCCAGTAATTTTTGATAACATACTGCATTCATCTTGGCATCACTTTTGACCAAATTTCCTGTGACTTTGTAGCTCGCACAATCACCAAAACATCAGCGATCCACCTCAGGCCTTGTTTCACAGGCCTTGTTTACTCCTCTCCAAATGTAGCATTTATGGTTGTGGCCAAAAAGCTCAATTTTGGTCTCATTACTCCAAATGACTTTGTGCCAGAAGGTTTGAGGCTTATCTCTGTGCTGTTTGGCGTATTGTAAGCGGGATACTTTGTGGCATTTGCGTAGTAATGGATTTTTTTCTGGCGACTCGACCATGCAGCCCATCTTTCTTCAAATGCCTCCTTAATGTGCATCTTGAAACAGCCACACCACATGTTTTCAGAGAGTCCTGAAGTTATTTGTGGGTTTTAATTTGCATCCTGAACAATTTTCCTGCCACTTGTGGCTGAAATGTTAGTTGGTCTACCTGACCATGGTTTGGTTTCAACAGAACCCCTCATTTCCCACTTCTTGATTAGAGTTTGAACACTACTGATTGGCATTCTCAATTTCTTGGATATCTTTTTATATCCCTTTCCTGTTTTATACAATTCAACTACCTTTTCCCGCAGATCCTTTGACAATTCTTTTGCATTCCCCATGACTCAGAATCCAGAAACGTCAGTGCAGCACTGGATGAAAGATTCAAGGGGCTGTCAGGAGTCCAGAAACTCATTGACCTTTTATACACACACACACACATACAATCAAACAGATCACAGGTGAGGATGGCTACCTTTAATAGCCTTTCAAACCCCTTTGTGTCAACTTGTGTGCATGTTATCAGGCCAAAATCACCAGGGTATGTAAACTTTTGATCAGGGTCATTTTGGTAGTCTCTGTTGTTATTATGATTTAAAAAAAGTAAACACAGTTGATTGATAATAAATGGCTTCAGCCAAAACACTAACCATGAGTGAAAGAAATGTTTTTGTGTTATCATTCATATTCTCTGAAAAATGGCCAAGAAATCATAAATTCTGTCAGGGTATGTAAACTTATGAGCACAACTGTAGGTGTTCGTTGGCCCCCCTGGAGAGCTGGGGCCCCAACTGACACCAGGGCCTACTGTGTCTGTATTACTCCCCCTTACTTGATCTATGGATCCTGCTGCTGGCTCTCATCTGTTGGAGTCCTGAAAGGTTTGCCTCATCACATCACAGGGAGTGCTCTGCACTTGCTGTCAGGAACATGCTGGCCATGGTACAGCATTAGCTCCGAGGCATATGCAAATGCGCAGGCCTGCTGGTGCCTGTTTCACCGTAAATAGGTGTGCAACAGATGTGCGCGC
The DNA here is from genome assembly GCA_018402905.1 of Glandirana rugosa. Classification (NCBI taxonomy): domain Eukaryota; kingdom Metazoa; phylum Chordata; class Amphibia; order Anura; family Ranidae; genus Glandirana; species Glandirana rugosa. The sequence goes on from BLSH010171519.1 coordinate 1,578,602, forward strand.
ATTGGCCGGCACCACGTGGCCACGTGACACTGGCACCACGTGGCCTATATAAGTGCAGCAGCTGCACTAGTCCTTTGCTGTCTGATCTGCAGCTGTACCTGTGTTCCTGTGTCTGATCCTGTTGATTCTTGTGTTTGACCCTGCTTGCTCCTGACTTCACTTCATCGCTACCTACCCTAACCTTGGCCTGTCTTTGGACTTTGCTCTGCTTCCTTATTACCTATCCTTGCCTGTACCCTGACGATTCATTGCCTGCTGTCGGTGCCTGTATCTGACCATCTGTTACCAACCTGGCTTGTCTGACCATGTGCCCAGCCGCTCACCTGCCCTGCCAGCGCCCGCTACCAGCTGCTCTCCTCTGCTGCTTGCTGTCTCCCAACCTGGGGTCTGCTGTTCTGCTGTCCACAGCTCCAGCTATCCGTCCAGCTCTGGTGATGCACCTGCTACGCATCACTCCTTCCAGCGGAAGGCTACACAGGAACCTATACCTCACTGTGCTCTCGCGACCACTGTCGCAACATCAGTTGTCCCTGAGCTGGGGCTGTACGAGAGGCCTCCCTCCAAACATCAGGCCCAGCTGCAAAGTACATGACAGTAGCAGACATCCATGTCTAAGCCTGCAATAAGGACCTCTCCCATGGACGAGATCTGCCAACACCTCTCAGCCCTTACCCAAGCTGTCAAGTCCTCCAGGAGGGATACATTCAACTGGAAGAATGTTTGCAGTCCTTGGCTACTTCTGTGAATCCTACCACGGCTTCTGCTTCTTCTACCACTATAGCACCAACAGAGACTGCTACCTTACCTACAGTAATGATGCTGCCTCCTGAGCCCAGGGTCCCCACATCAGAAAGGTTTTCCGGGGACCGAAGTAAATTTAGAGTGTTTCGTAACGCATGTGAGTTATAGTTCTCATCATAACCTTGGACTTTCTCTCTGGAATCAACTAAAGTGGGAATGATTAATTCCATACTCCAAAGGTGAACCTCAGACCTGAGCTCATGACTGCTCAAAGAACATAATGCACAGTTAAGCACCTTGTCATCCTTCTTCAATGCTATGGCCCAGTTGTACGATGACCCGCAGTGAATTGCCACAGCAGAGGCTGCTCTCCAAGTGCTCCAGTAAGGCCGCAAAGCGGTCGATGACTATGTTACAGACTTCAGAACCTGGAGCGAAGACACTCCATGGAATGATGCAGCTAAGAGACACCATTTCGTCTTTTTGAGGGCCTAAAAAAATTAATTGGCTCAGGTCGTGTGTACCGAATACCTTGGAGGCTGCAATTACCTTGGCCATAGGCTGACGGCTCTGTGAATGCAGGTCAGAGAGGTCTACCCAACAGTCCCGTCCTGTCTGAATGATGCCCAGGGTTCCAGGTTCTGTTCACAATGCTCCTGTTCAAGCCAGTTCCGCTCCAGTTAACTCTACGCCCGACACTTCAGAGCCCATGCAGCTCAGACTGATTCACCCTTCCTTGACAGCTAAAGAACATCCACGTCGATGACAGAATAGCCTTTGCTTGTACGGCGGGAAGTCGGCCATTATATATGCACATGTCCAGCAAAGCTGCGTAAGTGTCTGTCTAGCTCTCCTTCTAGTCATCCATCACCCTCACCCTCTGCTATCGCAACTCACCTAGCTCTCCCAATCTCGTTCCAGCTTCCGGAAGGTACAGTGCCAGTTACCACAATTTTTGACTCTGGGATCTTCATCGATTTGGCCTTTGCCGCACAACAACACTTCCCACTACGGCCAAAAACACAAGGACTTTCTGTATTTCTGGCAGATGGGTCCTGCATCAAATCAGGACTGGTGACTCAGAAGATTGTACATTACATACACTTGACCTCTGTTTTCTGTGCTTACCCAATCCTAACCCCTGCATTCTGAGCATTACCCACTCCTGATCCCTGCATTCTGTGTGTAGCCTAATATTTTAAGCCCCTCTCACAATTTTACCACCACATGATTTGCCATGCTGTAGATGCCGCCTATTTCTCTCCCCTGGGTGCCTTCATATTTTTACACCCTGTGTGTGTGGAGGAGCCTATCAGGTAAGCTGTACAGGGCCAAATGATTTCCAATTGCAATCCTTAGTGTTTGTATCTGAGATTCCATATAATCAAATGGCCGGATCATGCTAAAGAGCTGCCATTCTCTGGTTCTGTTTCCAGGGTCGTATTCTTAGTACCTGCTATTATTCTACTTGTATGAACGATGCACAGTAGCACTTCTTTTGTTCTGACACAGTCTCCTGGCAAATATGTGGCCCAGGTCCTTCTACCTCCCTATTGGTCGATAAGGCCAATTTTGTCAACGAAAAGGGGGATAGAGGTGGGTAATAGGCCAGAAAGGTATTTGGTTAAAAATTGCCTAATAATCTGGAATTTTGGGATCGTCTGGTTCTATGAAAGAAATACACATCTAGAAAAAGACATATGAAACCACGTGCTTTATGTACCTCAGGGACACCTTACAAAGAAAGGTTAGTCAACAGTATCATGTTAAAATGTTGCAGTAAAATTAGCCTTACCAAAACCATTGGAGAACCTACAATTCTCACATTATCATTGATTATTGTCAAAAGCCTCTGAAGTTTTGGATCATCATAGTCAAAGCGATGACCAAGCAATATGGACACAATGATATTGGCCACAGCAGCATTCATGATCATGGTATTTTCAAATGGTTTTGCTGGAATACAAGTAAAGGTAACATTAAATTAGAATTCCAGCCTGAACTCAACTAGTATTAAAAATGTCCCTTTCCCCTCCCCAAATCTTATGCTGACCAACATATGTAAGAAAGATGTATATATTTATCTATTTTCTATTTTTGTAGTGCAAAGTGGATTTGCATTTAGTAAATAAACCCCAATGACTGTGACATGGAAGCCTATGAATGAAGTCACTGTCACTGAATTTCCCAGCCATTGTTGAGCGCTCTCTCCTCTCCCCTGCAGCCATAAATAGAGACATGGGACCAGATCACATGACCAGAACGGAGCAGACTGAAAATAGGTAAGTATATACAGTACATCTTTTTTACACAGGTTAGTCAGTATAAATGTTATGAGGGGGTGGGGACATTTTTAAGAACAGTTAGGTTTAGGCTGGAATTCTATTGTAAGAATGCATAGTTTAGTAATAATCGCAAATCAGAACAAGATAAATGCAGCCTCAGAACTGTCAAGCACACTACTCTACTACTGACCCTTGTAGGATTTAAAAACTTTTATGATACTTTGGCACTCTTCAGTGATCCTGTCTTCTATTGTGCTCTTCCCCATCCCAAAATCCCGAAGTGTAGAAAGAGTGAAACGTCTCATGGCTTTCCAGTTGTTGCCATTAGAAAATATAAGACCTGAAGAAAAATAAAATAACACATTCATTCTATCAGTCTAACGGTTCTTTCACATGGAGTCTGTACATTCAGATCAGGAGGAGATCCAGGAGCAGATTCCCTGCTGAATTGGAGCTGAATAGGACAGACGCCAGTTTTTTTTACATCTGTGCCTGTTCAGTTTGTGCCCGGTGGACACGGACAGACCTGTGATAGCTCCATGAACAGTCGAATGTAAACAGACTCCAGTGTCTGTTAACGTATTCCCTTTGAAAAATTTGGTTTTGATTTGCAACCTTGCCAACTCACCCTAAAATCTGTGTGCACAATCTGTGCATATGTGCTATAGGTTTCTGTATGTTTGTAGCACTGCCCCCTAGGGGACTGCTTAGGTTTTCCGGTTCCTGACACAAGCTATAAAGATGTATTCTGGGATTTTACTAAGACAGCAGTGTTATACTTAGATATACTAAATATCTGAGTTTCTGATTCACCCAAATCCCTCCTCAGCTGCATTAACCACTTCCCGACCGCCTGCCGTGTTTTCACGGCGGCAGTCGGGTTGCTGTGCGCGAATCGCCGTAAAAAGATCTGCGAACAGCCGCTAGGGGGCACGCGCGCCACACTCCTGAGGAGCGTGCCCACGGCTCGGGCGGACCCGATGTCTGCCAGCGAGCCGCGATGAGCGGCCACAGGGAAAGAACGGGGAACCGCTGATGTAAACACGGCGGTTCCCCATTCTGACAGTGCCTGTCACTGGGATCAGTTAGATCTTTCATGCCCATGGTAGCCCAACCCCCCCACAGTAAGAACACACCCAGGGAACACAGTTAACCCCTAGCTCTCCCCCCCAGGTTAACCCCTTCACTGCCAATGACATTTACACAGTAATCAGTGGACATTTAAATTTCTGATCGCTGAATAAATGTCATTGGTCCCAAAAAAGTGTAAAAAATATCCAATATGTCCGCTGCAATATCACATTCCCGATAAAAATTGAAGATCGCCGCCATTACTAGTAAAAAAAAAATAAAAATAAAAACCCCAGAAATGAATTCTCATCATCCGTAAACGCGGCCATTTTTGCGCAAACCTTAAGTAAAGACCCCAAAAATAAAAATAAAAAAAAAATGATCATTACCGCCGCTAGAAGTTAAAAATAGCCCTTA
>BLSH010171519.1:1607870-1625085 GCA_018402905.1 Glandirana rugosa
AGAGCCCGGAGACAGATGTGATGGTCCCCAGGAACTTAGCCCACGCGTTCTCGACAACAAGGGACGTGTTCTGTCTGAGGTGGCAGTCCATGCATTGTCCAAGGACGACGAGGACATCTTCTTCTTAAATAATAATTAAAAAAAAACATAATTATTTATGTATTTATCACGATGTATCATTTAAACGCCCGTCTTACTCCTCTCTCAGTTTATTCCCTGCACCAGCCAGCAGCATCACGACCACGTCCCTTATTTGACTCTCTCCTCATTCTGCCCGCAAATTTACTATGTAGCACTATTTATGTATTTATTAATACAAAAAAAAATTAATAATAAATTCTTCTTCTACAGGAGCAGCAGGAACCTGTTACGTACCTGACGGTGGAGTCTGTCTTGTGCAGGGAACAACAGCTCTTGCGCACCCGATTCAAGGACCCCTGGTAGTGTAGACAGAGGCCCGAGAGTGCGGGATGGCACGAGGGCTGGATGGTCACAGATGTTAAGAGTGAGATTCCAGAGGGTCGTGCAAAGCAGGAGAATGGTCGTACAAGCAGAGTTGGCAACGTGCAGGCAGAGAGGTACAAAAGGGTTAGGCAAGCGGATCATCAAGTTCAGGCAAAGGTTCGTTAACGGGCGGGCAGCGGAGGAGTAGACAAGCGGATGGTCGTGGGTAGCCGGGGTCGATGCAGGTAGCGGACAACAGGTCAAGGCAAGCCGGGTCAACTGGAAACAGGTGAAACACAGGAACAGGTAGGGAGCTGAGGCCCACAGGTCTGGAACGCTGTAGAACGAGCAGCAGTTCAATGCAGGAGTCCCTGGGTTTAAATAGGCGCCGTTTGGCGCCGTTTCCGGCGCGTGCGCGCGCACAGCCGCGCGCGCGCACGCGCACGGGAGCGCGCGGGCGCGCACGGGAGCGCGCACCACCGCGGAAACGCCCAGAATGCTGGCAAAAGGGTATTTTTCCTAACAGAACCTCTCCCTTTAGAACTAGGAGATGATTTTAGAACAATTATCTGTCCCATACAGCAACAGCAGGAACCTGACCCTATAGGAGTAGGTGATGATTTTAGAACAATTATCTGTCCCTTACAGGACCAGCAGGAACCTCTCCCTTTAGAACTAGGAGATGATTATAGAACAATAATGTGTCCCTTACAGCAATAGCAGGAACCTGACCCTATAGGAGTAGGCGATGATTTTAGAACAATTATCTGTCCCTTACAGGACCAGCAGGAACCTCTGCCTTTAGAACTAGGAGATGATTTTAGAACAATAATCTGTACCTCTAAGCAGTAGACTCTACCTAGTCCAGTCAGATCGTTCTGTAATGCAGGATGAGATCTGCAATCTGTCCCTCTAAGCAGTAGACTCTACCTAGTCCAGTCAGATCGTTCTGTAATGCAGGATGAGATCTGCAATCTGTCCCTCAAAGCTGTAGTAGTAGTCTCTACCTAGTCCACAATCAGATCGATGAGATATTATTATATATATCTGCAATCTGTCCCTCACAGCGCCGGCAGCATCCTCTCCTTACACTAGTCAGAGTCTCAGAGAGCATGTGACTGCAGCACTAAGTGACTCCAGCTTATAAAGAGGCTGGGTCACATGATGCACTGGCCAATCACAGCCATGCCATTAGTAGGTATGGCTGTGATGGCTTCTAAGGGCAAACCAGTGAAACACTTGTTGATTGCCTGCCCTGCAGCTATTCAACATGCGTGATCAAATACCCAAACCCAGAACCCGAACCCAAACTTTTTTTCAAATGTCTGGGTTCGAGTCCGGGTCACGGACACCCCAAAGTTCGGTACGGACCCAAACTTTACAGTTCGGGTTCGCTCAACTCTAGGAGGGAGGGACCCTAGTGTGGTTGGCCCCTTTAAGGTGTGTGGACTGTTGCAGAGGATGAGGGCTGTAAGGATTAAAGAGTTAAAGAATAGCTCAATTTTTAGTGAGTAAAAAACAATTCCCTCTGGGTGATCAATGTACATTGAAGGGATTTTACCAAACTTTGTTGCAGATTCCTACCTTTTGTTGCTCTGAAGAAACAGCTACTTGTAGGCAGGTGCAGTCTGTATTCCCCACTGTAGGTGGCGCTCAATTGAAGCTGCAATGCAGAAGGCGAAGGAAGTTGTGAAGAACTTGGTGCCTCTATGACTTCCTGCGGCCCTGCAGACTTCGGCAGCCATCTTGGGTCAGGCAGAGTCTATTTAAGACTCTGTCTCCCATGTTTGGTGTGCTTTATGCAAGTGGCTAGTGTATAGATGAGTTCCCCATCTGGCAGGGACAGTGCTTAGCAGGAGGGAAAGGTTCCTGAAGAGTAGGGGTTAGTGCAGGGACTACTATCTCCTGTTAGGAAGGTTCCCGTTTGGGTGTGGACCGGCCAGGCCCCATTTCCGATCCTCACTGCAGAAGCTGTCAACATCTTCCAAGATTTTGATTCTCTACTATTGTTTGTAAGTGGCTATGGTCCCTTGTGCCTACTTGTTGGGTCTGTTAGCACGTTGTTGAGACTCTCACAATATATTGTTCCCATCCACCTTGGCCTCTGAGTGTATTATTACTACCAACACACCAGGTTGCACCATACTCACATACTTGTTTCCCCATGTCTTTTGCAGACTGATTCTGAATGGGATTGTTTGGTTCATTATAATCAAGTGACGCATTTTCAGTGTTTTGATGAGAAAAGCTGTCTGCATTTCTTTAGAGGTATTTAATCCTTGGGGAATATCTCACCAAAACTGATTTCCTATTGCACAAAGTGCATAAAATTGGACTTGTATCATAGTGCAGTCTCCTGGGTAAATAAGTGAGCCAATCACACAAGCAGGAAATTACATTTCTGTGGCATTGTGTGCATCGCAACATACAAAATGTCTCCAGGTTTCCCTATTGCATTGAAATTTGCAGAAAAATTTCAGTGGCAAGAGACTGGTATGGATAGATATTTTTTAATAACTGTATATGGAACTCATCTCAACTCATTAGGAGTGCACGCTTTGGCTCATATTATTGTTTTCATTAACCCTTTTTGCATGTGCAACTTTGTGTGCTTTGGTTTATTTTTAAAGTATATCTAAAACCAAATCTTTTTCGCTTTGGATAGGGGAGTAATGGGTTAAAAGTCCTGACTTTTTTGCCATATGCATCCCATTGGAGCTATTACCCTTGTTTCCTACATGAAGCAGTGCAATGACAGCTAACACTTCAAAAGGGAAAAATGGGGGGGGGGGGGGCAGAACAAGTGTTATCCTCATGACTAGTTCAGGGGATTTGGGAAAATCTTGCTTTCTCCGGTCCTAAGACATACAAGAAGAGAGATTCTGTTTCAATTAATGTCAGCTTTCCTGACAGAATTGACACCCCCTCTTCGCCCCCACATGGGCTGTAAAAGTTTGGAGGCACCCTTGGGCAACCACAGGAGAAAACTGAGGTGTGGCAACTTTTTGGGAGTTGCAGGTGTTTAAAACTTGAGCCTATATACAGAGGTCATGTGTATATAATGTATGTATTGAGGGGGTCAGATGTATATAATACACATAGTGTATGGTTCAGATGTATGTAATGTACATAATGAAGAGGTCAGGATTTGCAATCACTCAAAGTTCAGGGGGCAGGTGTGTGTAATGTATATAGTGTAGGGGTCAGGGGTAGGTCACACACAAAGTGCAGGGTCAGGTATGTGTAATATACAGCGTGCAGTGGTCAGATGTATGTAATGTATGTAATGTGGGGGTCAGGTGTATATAGTGTCCATAGTGAGGGGGTCAAGTGTTCCTAATAGTTATAGTACAGGGGTCAGGTGTGTGTAATATACACAGTGTAGGGGGTCAGGTGTATGTGTCCAAAGTATATACAGCCCAGGTCACAGCACCCTTCCTTAATATGATGACCTGTGCCTTTCAGGGCCCCAACATCTGAGAGGCAGCAGCAGGATCCATAGATCCAGGTAGAGGAGGTAATCCAGCCACATGGGGCCCTTGCTGTCACCTGGGAACAGTGGCGGCTGGTGTGTGAGGGGCGCTTGGGCGCCCCTCCCTGTCGGCTAAAAAGAAAAAGAAAAGTCAGCCCGGCCCCCCTGCAGGAGGTGCCGGTACATTGACTTTCTTTTTTTTTTTCTTTCGGCTCTTTGGCTGTCACCTGACAGCCAAGTAGTGAGCCTATTCGTAAATGCTATGTGTGTGCCTGATTGGCTGCCCTGAGCCTGTGGCTCAGTGTGATTGGATGCTGTGGCCAGGGGTGGGTCACTGTGGCAGCGGACGTGACTCCCGCTCCCACAGAGACCCTGACCGCCTGGTGACCAACGATGGGGGACAGCAGGCTTCTCCGCATGCTGAACTCTGCATTAATCCTGTCTGCCTACCTGCCTTTTGGATGGGGTAAGTTCGGGACTTGTCCCAACCTCGGGGGGGTGTCTCTGCAATGTACCCCACCTGTGATACTGGCTGCATAACTGCCCCCACCTGTGTTATTAGCTGCATAAGTGCCCCCACCTGTGATACTGGCTGCATAAGTGCCCCCACCTGTGATACTGGCTGCATAAGTGCCCCTACCTGTGATACTGGCTGCATAAGTGCCCCCACCTTTGTTATTGGCTGCATAAGTGCCCCCACCTGTGTCATTGGCTGCATAACTGCCCCCACCTTTGATACTGACTGCATAACTGCCCCCACCTGTGTTATTGGCTGCATAAGTGCCCCCACCTGTTTTATTGGCTGCATAAGTGCCCCCACCTGTGATACTGGCTGCATAACTGCTCCGCCTGTGATACTGGCTGCATAACTGCCCCCACCCATGATACTGGCTGCATGAGTGCCCCCACATGTGATACTGGCTGCAATTTACCTCCTCCTGTGATATTGGCTGCAATTTACCCCCACCTGTGATATTGGCTGCAATTTACCCCATCTGTGATAATTGCTGCAATTTACCCCCACCTGTGATACTGGATGCTATATACCCCAACTGTGATACTGAGCTGTATACTGTGTCCTGTGATACTGAGCTGTATACTGTGTCCTGTGATGCTGAGCTGTATACTGTGTCTTGTGATGCTGAGCTGTATACTGTGTCTTGTGATGCTGAGCTGTATACTGTGTCCTGTGATGCTGAGCTGTATACTGTGCCCAGGGATGCTGAGCTGTATACTGTGTCCTGTGATGCTGAGCTGTATACTGTGTCCTGTGATACTGAGCTGTATACTGTGTCCTGTGATGCCGAGCTGTATACTGTGTCCTGTGATGCCGAGCTGTATACTGTGTCCTGTGATGCCGAGCTGTATACTGTGTTCTGTGATGCTGAGCTGTATACTGTGTCCTGTGATGCTGAGCTGTATACTGTGTCCTGTGATACTGAGCTGTATACTGTGTCCTGTGATGCCGAGCTGTATACTGTGTCCTGTGATGCTGAGCTGAGCTGTATACTGTGTCCTGTGATGCTGAGCTGTATACTGTGTCCTGTGATGCTGAGCTGTATACTGTGTCGCTGAGCTGTATACTGTGTCCTGTGATGCTGAGCTGTATACTGTCCCCTGTGATGCTGAGCTGTGTACTCCTGACACAATATGTTGAATACAGGGGACAGAGTGGGTGGATTCTATAAGGGGTGGGGCTTATTAGAAGTAGGAGGGATCAAAAAGTAAGGGTGGGGCCTGGCGCCCCCCCCATCCTAAAACTTCACCAGCCGCCACTGCCTGGGAACCCAGCACTTCAGGAGTTGCAGAGAAGCTCCACAGGCAGGCTGACACACAGGTATGCACACACATCCTCTCTGCAGAGAATCACCTCCCCTTCCAATCAGCATCTGGTGGGTGAGGCACAGGGTTTCTTGTTTACCTCCACAGATTCCAGCAGGACCCTTAGAGATGCCATTAAAGCCAGTAAGGCTAAGGCCCCATATGGCACTGCACTAATGCTGACCATGAGCAGCTTCAGGGCCCCATTAGGTTAGCTGGGGTTCCAATCCAGTATGGTGTACATTAAGTTAAGCTTAGATAACCCTAAACATAGTCTAAAATATTTTCTTAAACATACATTTTTTTAAACAATTTCAGCAAGCATTTGCAAAGCATTTAACAACTGCAAGAATCTTTATTTAAGCCCTTAAAGTGTTACTAAACTCACAACAGTAAAATCAGTCTGTATATGCAGCATAGCATGCTTGTTATACTCACTGCAGTGTGGACGCTGGGCATGAATCGCCGTAAAAAAAACAGCGACCTGCGAGAACCCACTAGGGAGCGCGCACACGCCACACTCCTGAGGAGTGTGCCCGCGGCTCGGGCAGATCCGATGTCCGCCGGCGAGACGCAATGAGTGGCCACAGGCAAAGAACGGTTAACCGCCGATGTAAACACGGTGGTTCCTCGCTCTATTAGTGGGGCATAGGAGATCTACTGATCCCTGTCACTGGGATCAGTTAGATCTATCATGCCCATGGTAGCTCAACCCCCCCACAGTTAGAACACACCCAGGGAACATAGTTAACCCCTAGATCTCCTCCTGCAGGTTAACCCCTTCCCTGCCAATGACATTTATACAGTAATCAGTGGACATTTAAATTTCTGATTCCTGCTGTATAAAGGTCATTGGTCCCAAAAAAGTGTAAAAAATGTCTGACATGTCCGCTGCAATATCGCAATACCGCTAAAAATTGCAGATCACCGCCATTACTAGTAAAAAAAAAAAAAAACAGAAATGAATTCTCACCATCCGTAAACGCGGCCACTTTTGTGCAAACCAATCAATAAACGCCAATTGCGATTTTTTTTCATCACAAATATGAGGAAGAATATAAATCGGTCAAACCCGATGAAAAAAATGTTTTTTTATATATTTTTTTTTTGGATTTGTATTTTAGCAAAAAGTAAGAAATTTGATTTTTTTTTGCAAAATTGTCGCTCTTCTTTTGTTTATAGCGGCGATCAGAAATGACGCAGAGGTGATCAAATACCACCAAAAGAAAGCTCTATTTGTGGGAAAAAAGGACGCAAATTTTGTTTGGGTACAACGTTGCACGACCGCGCAATTGTCAGTAAAAGCGACGCAGCGCCGAATCTCAAAAAGTGCTCTGGTCCTAACCTGCGAAATTCTTCCAGGGCTGAAGTGGTTAAGTTGTCACTTCATCTTGAAATTATAATCCACATCATCAGAAACTCAAAGTATTGAAGCCAAAGAGACAGTCGGAAAGCTATGTTTTTCTAAGGGGAAGCCCCGTTATACTGAATACCCCTGTTTTTACCAAAGCTGTTGCCTAATTTAAGGGATTCAAGCCTTTCAGGAGTTCTCACATCACTTAAACATTATAATCCACATCATGAGAGACCTTAATTACTAAAGTCAAAAGTGTCCTAGTACTTTGCCCATCAATTATGCACCTTAGATGAAACTTTCAGAATATTTTTACCTTGTTCCCAGACTACCTCTTACCTTTTACAGTACGATTGTACTGCAGCCTTTGTTCTCGAGCCTTCAGCTGAAATAATGGACAATGCCCTTTGGAATGGATTTATAGATCTTACAGTGCAGCTAAAACCCTCAATCCAGGAAATCCCTGCCCACATGTTTTGTAAAATAGTCAAAAGCATTATGGAAAGATTTTTAACAACTAGTCCAATGTAAAAACACACATGCTTTGCACACCTTTCACACATATTCACAGCAAGGTTGGCTATGACTGTATAAAAGTACCCACAGCTTGCCAAGTTTTTATGGTGACCCAAAGTATAAGAGGCTGTACATACAGAAATACAGTACATCTCTAAAACTACATGACATCCAATCTGCAATCAGGATACAAATGATGTATTTATTTGAAGGTTGCCAATCTTCCAGCAACTGACATTAGTAGCGTGTTTTTTGAACTCCCAACATAGGAGGTGATGGGGAAACTCTATAATGGGGACATAGACAAAAACCTAAGTACAGCGGAGAAGGATTGGGACCTCTGACAATGTTGTTATTGCTCACTAGGCTTTTCTGTATTGGTGATGCCTACACCCCATGTTTCTTGTACAGATATCACAGGGACAGAAAGGGGGACATCTCCCTTATAAGTTTACAGACATAAATACACCTGGCACCCCCATCCAAAGTTAAAAAACTGAGAAGATTTAGGACTTATGTTGGTCATGGGTCATGCCATGCCTAAGTACCCCTGTAATCATGCCACACATAATACATAATGGGATATTTGTAGGCTTGTAACACTTAGCTATTCCATGAGCATGGCCAAAATGATGATGATATCTATTTGCATATTTGCATAGCTCTCCACTATTCCTCATTTCGAAGGACCGCCTCTTTTAGAAGCAAATGCCTCAGTCCCTCTATCGCTCTTTCTCCTCAGTTGTCTCTCTTTGTGGTCTGATGTATAGACCTTTATTTAAAAAAATGTACTATTTAAGTATGAAAGGCTTATGCTACACTAAACTGTTCAAACAACCTTTATATTATTGCATTTGTACAATTGAAATGCAGTGGAAAAGTAATGGTGAAAGAAGTACTTGTGGGTTTAACCAATCTTTTAATCTATACATTGCTCATGGACAATGTAACCGGGGGCATGACAAGGGTGTTTCCTTCAAATACAATATGCTAACAGGTGTCCCTCTTTCACATCTCAGAAAGCTGAAATACAGGTGCTGGTCATACAATTAGAATATCATTAAAAAAGTTGATTTATTTAACTAATTCCATTCAAAAAGTGAAACTTGTATATTACATTCATTCATTACACACAGACTGATATATTTCAAATGTTTATTTCTTTTAATTTTGATGATTATAACTGATGACAAAGGAAAATCGCAAATTCAGTATTTTGGAAAATTAGAATATTGTGAAAAGGTTCAATATTGAAGACATCTGGTGCCACACTCTGATCAGCTAATTAACTCAAAACGCCTGCAAAGGCCTTTAAATGGTCTCTCAGTCTAGTTCTGTAGGCTACATAATCACAGGGAAGACTGCGGACTTGACAGTTTCCAAAAGACGACCATTTACACCTTGCACGAGGAGGGCAAGACACAAAAGGTCATTGCAAAAGAAGCTGGCTGTTCACAGAGCTCTGTGTCCAAGCACATTAATAGAGAGGCGAAGGGAAGGAAAAGATGTGGTAGAAAAAAGTGTACAAGCAATAGGGATAACCGCACCCTGGAGTGGATTGTGTGGCTCAAATGGGGTGTGGTTCGAGTCTGAGATGAACAAGGGATGGAGGAAGGAAGGGATAAAGGAAGAAAGGAGGGAGAAGGAAGGAAAGAGAGGGATGGAGGGACAGCAAGCCCAGATCCTATACCCCAATAGCAATATGTGTATTGCATAAAGTTTAACAATCAGCAGATAAAGATACTCCAAACACCTGGAGTTAGCACTTCAATCATCCTGACACCATGGCTGTTATGGTGTCAGGATGATTGAAGCACATTATTTCTATTATTACATTGTAATATAACATGAAATCGCTCAATTAACCAAAATGCAGAATCAGTGGGAGCCCTTAGCGTGTCACTTGTCACGTCACCTGCCACCAGATGCCATCAGGTGTCCCCAGCAGAGTCCCTCCTTACATCAGGTGTCCCCAGCGGAGTCTCAGGTGTCACTCGCCGAGGGGAACAAACAAGAGGCGGAGGCGGCCGGGTGGCTGCCAATAGAAATGGAGCTGCCGGTTTGATGTGAAACCGTAGGAGAGATGGAGTATCAGTATATGCGACTGGGGAGTGAATTAAGGCAGTGGTGAAATGTTTGTTAGACAAAAATCAGCTCCAGGCTGTTCTGCCAAATGCATGGGACAGACTGTGAGTACAATAGCGCTGCTGACACAGCACTGTCTGTAAAGTCACTTCATACTCAGATGCACAATGAATATTCATCCCCAGTGCGGGGACAGGACTCACATTTGTCTGTCAGATCCTCCTCTGTGATGTATGGGATCCTTCCTACTGCATCCACTTGTCCTTTGTTCCCGCCGGTGCCACTATGGCCACACACTGGTTTTTCTCTATTGCAGACAAGCACAGCCGACCGGCCACTCACTTCTGATTCCACTTCCGGCTTCAGGTGTCACTTCCTGTAAGTCCTGGATGGATGTGGGCAATTAGCCTGGGCACAGTTGGGTGAATGGGAGTGCGTGGGGAGCTCCACAAGAGCTGGTCTTCAAAAATGGTGGCGGAGACCATCATCAGTGCTGGCCCGGACCTCTGATTTGTTGGGGCATATACATATCTGCAAATTTCTCAGAAAGGTTGTTTATGAAAGGCTGAATGTTGTAGATCATATTCAGGGTGACTTTGAGGATGACAGTGTGTTATCACTAAAATGCAAGAAATGCACTATCGTCTCATATTGTTTTCTGGCTATTGCAGCAGAGGGTCAAAAAAGTGTTAAATTCAGAAACCATGACAGGTTTTCATGCCAACAGTCTGGAAATTGGGTGGGTGGCCATGTACTGGTCAGCTTAAAGATTGGTTTGGTCCACAATCAATTGATACAGTTCTTCCATGAAAAAGAGCTAAAAAAAAAAAATCAAGAGAAGTTGTTAAATTTGCTGTTTCCACCTAGATTCCGGGTTGGGCAGTAAACGGGGGAATAACAGGTGCTGCTGAATTTGTGAGCTGACAATAAGTATTTGTAAGCACTTCTGGAAAGACACTACAGGCTTGTATGCAATTTCTTGGTGGCTGCATGATGCTACTAGTGCTAGCCACCTCACCAGCTTTGACTGCACTTCTGGGACTAGCCACATCACCATGTGATATTGCAGTGCTGGTGTATAAAATGCCAGGATGTACTAGGCCACTGGTTCTTGCCAGCTCACCAAAAGATAGTTCGCCACTAGTACTTGGACCCTGTTGCATACTTCAACTACCTGGGTTCAGGTACACCTGACCTTAGCAGGGACCTCTTCTCTATCGTCCAGGCTCCCTGATGGGGTGCTGCTGCTTTCTGCGGGTTTGTATTCTGAGCTTGATTCTGTCAGAGAGGACTCCCCTTTGCTCTCATCTGACATGCTGAAAATCCTGCAAACAAAAAACTCTTGTGCCACAGAGAGATTGTTATAAATAGAAATATAAAAACAATAAAGCTCAGAATCCTGTAGGCCTCTTCACTAAAGTACCTTTGTTGGAAATTTTGTCAACTAAATAGATACCTAGTACGACTCATGGGAAAAAGAGCTCCTGGCTGTCAGGCACTGCTTGAATCGCTACAAATAAAACGTATCTGCTAGTGCTAGCAGAGATCAGGCCTGATCTTTCTAACACTGCAGTTTAGTGTGCAATGTATCCAGGGCTGGCCCAAGACGTTGTGCTGCCTGGGTCCAAGAACTAAATGCTGCTGCCCCCAGAAAAAAAATGTGCGCCCACCAAAAGGCCCCCACATCCATTATTTTATATCATGATAATTAAAACTAATACTAAATTTATCAGGAAGTAAGATGTACATGCAACAGCACCTTGTTAATATGCAAAATTATATGCCATACCATTATGTTACCACTCCCCCATCTTGGCACCCTAGGGCATCCATGGGTGTGTCAGCACAGTGGGCCCCCACACCCCTCAGGGCCTGTGTGCAGTGACCACGTTGCACCCATGGATGATATGCTACTGGGATAGGGTTGTATAGGGGTAGGCTAGACCAGCACAGGGGCAGGCTAGGATAGTATATGGACAGACTAGGATAATATATGGACAGGCTAGGGTAGTACATGGACAGGCTAGTGTCCATCAGCGCAGCCTATCAGGGTCCATCAGTGCCCATCAGTGCAGCCTATCAGTGCCCATCAATGTCCATCAGTGGCACCTCATCAGTGCCCACCAGTGTAGCCTATCAGGGTCCATCAGTGCCACCTCATAAGTGCCCATTAGTGCAGCCTATCCGTATCCACCAGTGCCCACCAGTGCAGCCCATCAGTGTCCATCAGTGCCACCTCATAAGTGCCTACCAGTGCAGCCTATCAGTGTCCATAAGTGCCCACCAGTACAGCCTATCAGTGCCCATCAGTGTCCATCATTGCAACCTCATCAGTGCCCACCAGTGCAGCCTCATCAATGTCCATCAGTGCCACCTCATGTTGAGGGGATGTAGCCTAGTATGGTTCGGGGGGGGGGGAGCGCTCGCTTGCCCCCCCCCATCCTGGTCGGCCAGGTTGCATGCTCGGATAAGGGTCTGGTATGGATTTTAGGGGGAACCCCACGTCAATTTTTTTTTACATTTTGACACGGGGTTCCCCTTAAAATCCATACCAGACCCGAAACGATCGATTTAAAACATTTTTTTTTTTGCATTGATACATGTCCCCTAGGGCAGGATCCGGGTCCCCATACATTTTTTATGGCAATAACTTGCATATAAGCCTTTAAAATTAGCACTTTTGATTTTTCATGTTCGGGTCCCATAAACTTTAACGATGTTTGAATGTTCGCACAAATTTTTTGCCTGTTCGCATGTTCTGGTGTGAACCGAACCGGGTGGTGTTCGGCCCATCCCTAGTGCCCACCAGGGCAACCTATCAGGGTCAATCAGTGTCACCTCATCAGTGCCCATCAGTGCAGCCTATCACTGACTACCAGTGCAGTCCATCAGTGCCACCTCATCAGTGGCCACCGGTGCTGTCTATCAGTGCTGCGGCCACCTCATCAGACAATCTACAGGCAGCCATTGAATTGGGGAGAAGGACCTACCTGCCAGTGAGCTCACTCCACATTTGATAGCGCTGCCACTCACACTCCAAACCTGTCACATGCAGCTTCGGCCTTCTCCTCCATACGGACTGCATCGGGGCGGGAACTTGTGCTGTAGCCTGTTCTCCTATGCTGTGATGTGCTCCAGGAGGCCTGGCCTTCCAGTCGGGAAACGTGCTCCAATCCGTTCCTAACCCATGCGCTGTTCTGGCTCTGCCTCCGCCCCACAAGCCATGCTCACCCATTCCAAACCAATGCTGCTTTTCACTTGTGACTCATCCTGCTCGGCTGCTCCTCAGGCGTACACAGGAGCAGTAGGAAAGAGGTAGAGAGACCGTACCATGCCAGGGTGACTGTATAATGCTGGCTGCTGCACTGCCTGTTGTTCACGCCAGTGGCCGCAACACTGAGTCTGACAATGAACTCAGCAATGCCATTACCGGGTGGCGGGCGGGCGGCAATAGCATTCTTGTCACACTCACACTGCATTCCTGGGACATATAGGGGTGGTGGCGGGGTGCCAGGCCACAGCCGCCCCTGCTCGAACTGCCACCTCGGTCATATGGACCCACTGGGACTTATGGTAGGGCCAGCCCTTAATGTATCATAGGTGACAGTGATCTACTGACACTGCACTTGTTAGATTGAGGGGGGGGTGGTTGTTGGAGGGGCTGGCAGCAAACTGGGCTGATCCTGCTAACACTGCGTTTTAGGGGACACTATACCAAGGGGGACATTAGTATAGTTCAGTTTGTGATTAATAAATTGATCTGTACAAACACTATACTAGTAATGGCGGTGATCAGCGACCTATAATATGAGTGCGGCAGTGTGTGGGCATTCTAATGCTAGCTGACCCTGGCACTATCTGATGTTGCAAGTGACGCTAATACAGTGATCAATGAAAAATACTGTACGCTGACACTGTTCTAATGGCACTGATTGGCTGACAGGGGTGATCAAAGAGTTAATGAGGGCAATCAATGGGTTACATATACCTATCTAAGGTGTGTGGGTGCAAAATGTGCTGCTTCAACTTACTGTATGATGTTCTCTTCTGTTCCTGGACCAAAAAGGGTCTGTGTTTATTAATGCAGGCACAGGCTAAGCTCTCATTGGTTGCAGGCGATCAGCAGGGCCCACTGACAAACTGGTCCTGCAGCCTATGACATGGAAGAAGGATCCGACATACAGGTACATGATTGTGCCTGTAGGAGCGACCTACCGCAGTAGATGTACTGTGGGTCGGCAAGTGGTTAAATAAAATTTGTTTTTTTGTCACTTTTTTTTACATAATGTCACCAGTGCAGTACAGTGTTGTATGACTTGTGTGGCAGTAATCAGGGATACTGACTGGTGACAGTATGTAAAAAAAAAATATATATTTTTTTTTATTCAATTTTTTTTTTATTTTTCTTTTTTTATTTTTGTACTATTTGTTTATTTTTATGTAGCGTCCCCATAGTATAGGTGTGTTTTCTAGCAGGGTTTTGGCTAGGAGAGGTACATTTAGTCAGGCCTGACTGTAATGTGCAGGCCTGAATGTTGTGATCTGGAATAGGAGGAGAGGCTAAGGGAGGATTGGGGGGAATTAACAGATGAGGTCACCAGAACCTCCCACTTCTTTCTAGAAACCTGGGGAAGGTTTTCTGGTCAGAAAACTGGGACATGGTTGGAGCCATCTGGAGTATTCTAAGGAGCCCTGACCAATCCCCAAGCAGAATTGGCAGGGGACAGGCCTCCTTAAATACTCTGAGTCAGCCCAATCTGGGAGGAGTAGTGTCGGGGGGAAGTCTGGTGATGTAGCAGAGGCACTGTGGAGTAGGCCCCTACCCGGGAGATCACCCCCCAGTCTGGGGAGGGTGACCTTGGGGCCTGGGGGTTAGGGTGCAGCCAGGAAGGAGAGTGATTCCTGGAGCCGC
Organism: Glandirana rugosa; assembly: GCA_018402905.1. Lineage (NCBI taxonomy): Eukaryota > Metazoa > Chordata > Amphibia > Anura > Ranidae > Glandirana > Glandirana rugosa. Next base: position 1,622,475 of record BLSH010171519.1, read on the forward strand.
ACAGGAGGAACAGGAGAACAGCAGAGGTGCTACAGGAGGAGAGAGACTTTAAAGTATCCACCGGTGTGGTGAGTGATGGTCCCTGGGACTGGAGGAGAAAGTGATGGAGCAGGCTGGGAGAGGAATGGTGGAAAGTCTGTGGGAGCCTTGGGAGCCAGTCAAGGTAAAGGACAGTCACTACCAGAGAGCAGGTCGACGGGACCTGGAGGAGCATGGGCTGGGAATTGTAGTCCGTCAAAGGCCCGGTTAGCACTAAAGTACTTTGCTGCACATTCAGGGGCCTGTGATCCCTGGCCTGTAATGGGTGTTCCTGAGGTCCTGCTGAAACAGGGTAGGCCTCACCATGTGTTAACCGTGGTGAAGAGAAAGGTATGGAGAAGCCTGATAAATTTCCCTTCAGGCTGGAAACTAAGTTATGAGCTGGAGAGAAGCAAAGAAGTGTAATGCTGTGAGTTCTGTGTAGTGAGAGAATTGTAAGAGTAACAGTCGGCAAGTGAAGTGCTGGAGAGTTGAGAGGAGCAATAGTCTGCAGATGGAGAGTCTGCAGTGAAGTGTGCATATACAAGACTGTATATGGAATCTGTGTACACCTTCTCTGTAACTTTCATTTAAGAGGGACATGCTGAGACCTGTGTTTCCATCTGGCCAGCATATCACCGGTAACCCTACTACCAGTAACGGTAGAAGGTCCTGCCCTGCACCCATCATGGACTCCCTATGTGCACTTAACTTAACTCTTCTGTACCTGTGTACAGGCTGAGGACCTCTGCGGTGTGAATCTGCTCCCATTGCTATGGGAGATGGACCGTTCATGGAGAGAATATCGACAACAACTCAATCCCATGTTTAACGAAAGGCTGCTTGGTGAAGCTCTGTTACCCCAAGTAACCGCTTTCTTGCGTTCCACACTATGTTAACCCTTTCAAATTTCAAATCCCAATGTGCTTAATGACCCAAACCGTAGACCATATGTGCCGGTTACTTGCATACACACCCCTTGAGTAACTTCAGACCAGGCGGGAACAAGCAGAGGCGAAACTAGAGCATTCAGGGCCCCGGTGCAAGAAATTACGAAGGGCCCCCATGACCCCTGGCCAGGGCCCTTCCCTCTTCTCACTGTTCCTGGGGCCCTTTACTCCTATCACGGGTCCCTTTATTATGGTCCCGCAGCGGCACCCTTTCACAAGTTCTGCAGTGGGCCCCCTTACTGCCATTTTCAGGCCTCTCCATGGTGTTGAAATGCCAGGGCCCGGCCGCAATTGCAACCTTTGCAATCCTGATAGTTCCCTCACCGGTGTCAGTAGTTTTCAATTTTTTTTTTAATTTTATTTATTTTATTTTTTTTATGACCTCTGTTGGGGGCTTTGATGAGATATTAGGGTTCTAAACAAACCTCAGCCCTCAATCTCCATCTGTGTAACCTCAGCTGCACATAATAAATGGACAGGAATAGTTGTATACCGAGCCTCCCATTCATTCAGAAATGGAAGTATAGTAAAAACAGTTTACAATGCTTCAGTTATGAATGAACCAATTGGTACCAATCACTGACTCTGTCCATTCAGAAAAGCAAGGAGCCAGTAATGACAAATTTACCGACCAATTCCCATCTCTCCATTCTGAAACATCTTCTACAGCAGCTGGCAGGAGAGTGGAGGGGGGAAGACAGCAGCTTTGTGGGGGGACCAGGGAAGCACACAGGGACCCTGGGAATAGCAGAAGAAAAGTAAACTGGATAGGAGGGGTGGCGGGGGCAGCATATAGAGGAACCAATCTCCTCCATTAGGAGGAAAATGGAGGAGATTGGTTCCTCTAAATGTCGCCCCCGCCATCCCTCCTATCTAGGTGTACCAGAGAGGCACACGGGCCCCCTGGAGCATGGGGCCCAGTTGCAATTGCAACCCCTATCGTTAAGCACATGGGAACAAGGTTTCAAAACGTTACTAAAAGTGCAGAATGAACACCTCAAAGTCAACATACAAGATCAGGATTTTGCCTACATCCCTGCACCTAACTCAGGCTATGTGCCGCCCCGGATACCTGCAAAGGTAGAATACATGTGTAGACAGGAGTCCATCAGTGGCTTTTCCCAGTAGCTGGTAGCTTCAGGGATGAGCCCCAGGTACAAAGGACCTTCTATATTATGGCAGAAAGAGGTGACATTCTTGTACTTCTCCCAGGTGCAGCTTTCTGATCTTCTCCGTCGTGAGGTTCTCTTACATTGCTCTTACAGTAATGTAAACAAACTTTCATACCCATCTTCCCAGTACAAATCCACCCTCTGTTGAATTCCCCCTCCCAGTACAAATCTTTGCCCACCCCCATCCCCCATTCTCCCACCTAAACATGACCCTTCTACCCATACTTTCAAACAAATGTAATGACATTCTCGTTACATTCTCTTGGAGTGCTGCCTCTTCTAGTCTTTCGACGTGGACCCTCTTCATGTTCTTACAGTGGAGAAAGACGGTATTATATCTTCCAGGAAACATGGACCCCGAGTAGGGACTTCGATGGTCGATGACCCTTTTCGGTGACTACCTGAGGACAGATGTGTACATAAGATGGAAACGTCCATAGGCCCCGCCGTGTATCGGACTCAATCCACGTC
>BLSH010171519.1:1627723-1641254 GCA_018402905.1 Glandirana rugosa
CCCCTACCTCACATGATACCACAGTGCCCAGGGAAACTTTTTCATCACACAGGTGATCGTAAGCAAACTGAAGGCAAAACGTTTTATTTAGTTAAATCTCAGTTTATAGTATCAAAAATAAGAAAACAAACAATAAAGCAATACAGATAGATGCTCAATAGGGTTTAGATCTGGAGACATACTTGGCCAGTCCATCACCTTTACCCTCAGCTTCTTTAGCAAGGCAGTGGTCATCTTGGAGGTGTGTTCGGGGTCGTTATCATGTTGGAATACTGCCCTGCGGCCCAGTCTCCAAAGGGAGGGGGATCATGCTCTGCTTCAGTATGTCACAGCACATGTTGGCATTCATCGTTCCCTCAATGAACTGTAGCTCCCCAGTGCCGGCAGCACTCATGCAGCCCCAGACCATGACACTCCCACCACCTTGCTTGACTGTAGGCAAGACACACTTGTGTTTGTAATCCTCACTTGGTTGCCGCCACACACGCTTGACACCATCTGAACCAAATACGTTTATCTTGGTCTCATCAGACCACAGGACATGGTTCCAGTAATCCATGTCCTTAGTCTGCTTGTTTTCAGCAAACTGTTTGTGGGCTTTCTTGTGCATCATCTTTAGAAGAGGCTTCCTTCTGGGATGACAACCATTCAGACCAATTTGATGCAGTGTGCGGCGTATGGTCTGAGCACTGACAGGCTGACCACCCCATCCCTTCAACCTCTGCAGCAATGCTGGCAGCACTCATACGTCTATTTCCCAAAGACCTCTGGATATGACGCTGAGCACTCAACTTCTTTGGTCGACCATGGCGAGGGCTGTTCTGAGTGGAACCTGTCCTGTTAAACCTCTGTATGGTCTTGGCCACCATGCTGCAACTCTGTTTCAGGGTCTTGGCAATCTTCTCATAGCCTAGGCCATCTTTATGTAGAGCAACAATTCTTTTTTTCAGATCAAATTTTCAGAACAAATGAAAAAAGACAGAAAATTCTAAAAGATAAAAAGGTTTTTCTTTCAAAATTTTGCAAATAAGGAATTTTTTTCCTTCGCTGATAAGGCTGCACTGATGGGCACTGACATGCTGTACTGATGGACACTGATTGGGCTGCATTGATTATCAGGACACTGATGATCAGTGCTCTGATTATCAATGTAAATGTCCCCTGTCACACTTGCCGGTTACCGGCTCTCCTCGCTTCGCACTGTCAAAGCCTGAGAGGAAAGGAATGGTGATAACCGTCAAGTTTGTTTACATATGTGTGTATATGTGTGTATATATATATATATATATATATATATATATCTGTGATCAGCTGTCTCCAAAGGAGGTGCAGGGAGACGCCCTCCCAGAACTGGACAACCGTGCTTTAGCCATTTTTTGGCTATAACGCGGTTAGGAAGTGGTTAAAAATCTCCATAGACGACACTTTAAATGCCTTTTCAGGTTACCAGTTTAGGTTTACACAGGAGGTCTGGTTCTAGCATTACTGCTCTCGCTCTGAAATTTGCATCAATACCTCACATGTGTGGTGCGAGTGGCATTTACTTATGCGTGCGGGACCAACGCGAGTGTTCACCTTTGGGTGTGAGCATGGGGGACAGGGGCCTTTAATTTTTTTTTTTTTTAATTATTAATTTATTTTTTTGATCACTTTTATTGCTGTCACAAGGAATGTAAACATCCCCTGTGACAGCAATAGGCAGTGACAGGAACTCTTTATGGAGAGATCTGGGGTCTACTGGACCCAGATGTCTCCTCTGCCCTTAAAAGCATCTGATCACAATTTAAAAATGGTGCTGTTTACATCCAGGGAACCCGGAATTGAAATGAATATTCAGCACTTCCGGTTTCCTATACCATAGAACTCATCGGGACTTCCAGATCTTGATCAGCTCTATGGTAAGCTGGTAAAATTGCCAGCTTCATTCCGGGCTTGCCGATGGGAAGGTAGAGTCCGGAGAGGCACCAGGGGATCACCTCCCCCCACCTCCCACCCCCTATAAAAACCATCCAGCAGCTAATTAGCCACTATGATGGTTTTCACATAAAAGCAGATCGCCTCCTGAAAGAAACAATATGCAAGTGGTTAATCTTAGATAGAATGGAGAGAGATTAGAATCTCTGTTGGACTTTTATTGCTGTATGTGCCCCTGTTATGTAGAGTAATTTTCTCAATTTGTCTTGTTTATCATTATGACTGAGAGTGAAATAAAATCCCAAATTTTGGGTTGTGACCAGAACAGGAATAGAGGAAAAATCTTCCAATGGGGACACTAGCTCTGGTGACAGCCAGGAATTCCCTCGCTTTGGAGGGATTTACTCCCACTTCCTGATGTGGCTATGAGACAGGAGGTGAAGAGAACTCTCCCCAACGAGACACAGAGGGCAAAAAAACAAATAAACTTTGGTTAGAACCTGGAGAGGCCCATCTATTAGGGGCACACGGGTGCCCCCCTATTCATGCATCCGGTCCCCATGCAGGACGCCGGATGCATGCATTTCAACGGGGGGGGGGGGTTTAAAGCACATGATTAGGCTTTAAAATAGGGTGGGCTTGGGGCGCAAAGCATTGCGCTATGACCTCACCCAGGTGTGTGAATATTCGCTATTATAACACCTGGACAATCAGGAAGCGGGTCTGAGATCCGTTTCCCATTTGGCCGAAAGAAGAGCATCCCTATTGGCTGCTGAGGAGGGAGGAAACTGAAGCTACCGTGATGCCCGCAGAGAGCAGGGGTAGGGGAAGTCGCTGAGATGCCCACAGAGAGCAGGGGAAGCTGTCGTGATGCCTGCGGAGAGCAGGGGAAGCTGCCGGTGATTCCTGTCACCAGGGTGGAGAGCTGCCCACCATAGATGGTGTAAGTGCTCCGGAACCCAACGGACCGGAATGGGGGGGTGGGGTGTCTGTGGGTGCACTGTTTGCCCCCCCCAAAAAATTTTTACCACTATCCGCCACTGGTTATAACCCTCCCTTACTCTATCCAAAATGAAAACGTTTGCCCTAATTAAATCTCTGTTAGCTTTTTATTGATGTTCGTTTCCCTGTTGCAGATTTTTTCCTCTTTTCCTATCTGGTAAAACGTCCCAAGAACAGAAAGTGAGGGAAAAACTCTATAAGACCCCTATCACACCAAGGCATTTTTGTGCTAAAATTAGCACATAAAAAGCACATCAAAAACGCTCCCCATGCACCTCAATGGATGCTTTCACACCGAGGCGTCGCGCTTGCTAGGCATTGAAAAAAGTCCTGCAAGCAGCATCTTTTCAGCTTGTTTTGTGCGCTCAGAATAGCGCCTCAAAAACGCCCATGTCCATTGAAAATAATGATATGTGCACTGAGGCTGTGGAAAGGTCACATGATTGAAACACAAATGTTTGAAAAGCACTTAAAAAACGCCATTAGAGGGGCGCTATTTATATCGCTAGCGCTTCAAAAGCGCAGCAAAAACACATTCTAAAATCATGGCGTTTTACTGGATTTTACAGGCTTTTTTCCAATGCCTTGGTGTAAAAGGAGCCTTACGGAGCCCTGGACAGCACCTTGCTCACACCTGTGTGATTTGCCTAAGGGTCCTTTCACACGTGCTGAGTCCATTTTGACAGACTTCACTGCTCAGCAGGGATCAGTCCGTTGATCCCTGCTGAGCCGGCAGATGACAGCTCCGCCTCTGCTCTCTGTGCAGAGACGGACCTGTCAGAGCCCCGCTCTCCTCTATGGGGGATTGAATGAAAATGGGTCCGCTTGTCCGTTTTCATCTGATCCGATCTGCCAGATGGATGGAAAATAGGGTTTCCATCTGTCTGTATTGAGTGAATCGAATGTCAGCGGACATGTCACCGCTGACTTCCGTCGCTCCATAGAGGAGAGCAGATCCCTGTTGTGTAGACAAAAAGAACAGTTCTACTGTGCTAGCTGGCCTGATGGACTACTGCTCCCAGCCCATTCTCTTCAGGACCGCACCAGCCCTCCTGGCTGCACCGGTCCTCTCCACTGCCAACATGACACCACAGTTCTTGACTGACTTCTGCATCCTTCTCGGACTGTCTCTCACCCCAATCTGCTCCGGCATGCTTCTACAGCTTCCCCAGATTGTGTGTCATTAGCCACTGTGACTTGTAGTTCCTCCCAGAGATCTGTGCACAGATAGGGCTCTCTCTCCGCTGTCTTTTCCGCTCCCTTGTGTCTGCCCCAAGGATCTTCCAGCTCCTGGCTACACCCAAACTCTCCCTGGCCAGGTTGACCCCCCAGACTGGGGGCTCCCCTCACTATACAGCCTCCACACTATCACATCTCTCTAGCTCTGCCACCAAACTCCTCCCAGACTGACCCAGCCCTGGGTATATGAGAAGGCCTGCCCCCTGCCAATCCAGATTGGGGATTGTTCAGGTCTCCCCATGAGACCCCGATGATGACACCTATTGTCCCACCTTCACTCTGGAAAGTTCCAGTCCTTTCCAGGAGAAGGTAGGAGGGTTTAGTGACATCTGATGGACTGACCCAGTCCTACCTGAGCCACTCCCAGCCCAGAATCAAAACAACCAGGCCTGCAAAACACACCAGGCCTGGGTAAATTTACCTTACCTAACAAAAGACTTACTTCTGGCACCTACCTACAGGTAGAGGGTGCTACAGTGCATTAAAATGTGTTTCTGGCCACATAAAAGTACATTGGCAAATCATGAAAAGCACAAATCAAAAACGCACAATAAAACTCATGAAAATGCAGACACAAAGGTGTGCAAATAGACAAAAGGGGGGGATCTCTGTATCAGAGCTCAGGATATACGTAAAACTAGACGGGGTAACCCTTCCCCACTCTACTAAATAAAAAACAAACTCTAGGGCCTATTCACACTATCATGTTATGTGCCTTGCTGGTGGATGTATATTTCAGCTCAGCTTGCATTGTGATGCCCTGCTGAAAAGGCGCATTCCTGACTTTTGGTCCATTGCCGTGTGTTGATTGGCCTATTTTAATTAACGAGCTGCCAAAACACCAGGCACATTAACAAGTGTTTTGTAGCTTGAGCCTAGGTTCACATTGGTGCGGGAATGAAATCATGCGAGTTCAGCTGAACCCACACCATTTCATTCCCGCATGTCTGTCCCGATTTCAGGTGCAATTTTAGAGACATCTGTGCGGGTTGCTGCACAGATGTCAATTGAAATTGCACCGGAAATTGCCAAAAGTAGTACAGAAACTACTGTAGCCATGGTAGTTGTGATTCACCTTATAACTGCCCTCAATCCCACCATCTCTCACACATCCGAAGTCACTGAGCAGGCCGCCTCTTGTTTTTGTTTGTTTTATTTAGGGGTTTAACTTGGATGGGGAAAAAGGGGTGACTGTGGGTTGCCCAAAGAATTAATTACAGGACCTCTTATATACACTCTACTTCCTCCAGCACTTCACTTGCTGACCATTACTCCTTTCACTTCTCTCAAGCACATAACTTGCAGACTATTGCTCCTTCACTTCTCTCCAGCACATCACTTGCTCCTGCCCTGAAGGTAAATTTATCAGGCTCACATTACTCCTTTCTCTACACCACAGCTAGCACATGGTGAGGCCTGCACTCTGTCAGCAGGACCTCCGGACCACCCATTACAGGCCAGGGTCTTGGACCCCTCAAAGTGTAGCTTAGTGCATTGGTGCTAGCCGGGCCTTTGATGGACTACAACTCCCAACCCATCCCTCTTCCAGGTCCCACCGACCTGCTTTCCTCACAATGACTCTCCTTCCCCTGACTGGCTCCCAAGGCTTCCACAGACTGTCCACTATTACTGTCCCAGACTGCGCCGGCCTTTCTCCTCTAGCTCCCAGGGTCTGCCACTCACCGGCTCTAGTGGATACTTTGAAATGTCCTTAGTAGCCCCTCTGCTGTTCTCCTACCCCCCTGTGTTGCTCCAGGAATCAACTCCACTCCTGGCTGCATCCAAGTCTCAAGGTCACCCCCGCAGACTGGGGGGCTGCCTCCTGGGTAGAGACCTACACAGCATCTCTGCTACATCTTCACGCTTCCACCTCCAATTCTCCTCCCCCCCTGCTAGCAGACTGCTGTATTTAAGGAGGCCTGCCCCCTGCCAATCTAAACTGTAAATTGGTCAGGGCTCCTTGTCATACATCAGGAAGTGACACCTCCTCACCCATCCCCCTTTCCAGAGCCTTCTCTGCTCAAAGGGGAGGAAACTCCAAGGGGTGTCCCTTCCAGCCATCTCCAGCCACTCCCTGAGCCACTCCCCAGCTCAAATCAAAACATTCAGGACTGTACCTACAGTCAGGCCTGACTAAATTTTGCCTCTCCTAGCAAAATACGTCACAAAAAAGCCTACACTTTGGGGGCACTACACTACTTATGGAAATCGGTGTGGCGCAGCAAGTGCAGTGTTGCACCAATTAGGACAGTGCCATTGACGGCAAATGCCACCAATTTGGCATGCAATTTCACATATCAAATCGCATGCCAAAACGCACCAATGTGAACCAGGGCTGAAGCGCAAAGTATTTTAACCACTTCAAGTGGGGACGCCGTCATATAACGTCACTGCTTTGAGTGGTGATATCTGAATGGTGCCAGCAGCTACAGGCACCATTCAGATACTGTTTTTTTACGCCAGCGATTCTCTGCAAGATAAAAGTGATCTTAGCTGCGGATTCGCTGCAAGATCGCATTTTATCAGTGGCGGGAGAGGTGCCCCCCCGCCACTTTCCCATCATCTCCGCCACTTACCAGACTGTCGGCAGTGGGGGAGATGATCGGGTCCATTCCCCACTGCACAGGAAGCCGAGTGAGCGAAAGATGCCGCCCACTTGGCTCCATAACATTGCAGGGCGGAAGCAGCTTCACAAGCCACTCCTGCCCAATGCTCTTAAAGGGGACATTTTTTTTTTTGAACTGTCATTTTTTTAACATTTTTTTGCATTTAACTGTAAATATGAGATCTGAGGTCTTTTTGACCCCAGATCTAATATTTAGGAGGTCCTGGCATGTTTTTTTCTATTACAAGGAATGTTTACATTTCTTGTAATAGGAATAAAAGTGATCATTTTTTTTTTTAAAAGAACAATGTAAAATTAAAAAGTAAAATAAATAAGAAAAAAAATAAATTTAAAGCGCCCATCCCCATGAGCTCGCACACAGAAGCAAACGCATACGTAAGTCCCACCCGCACATGAAAACGGTGTTAAAACCACACATGGGAGGTATCCCTGCGATCGTTAGAGCGAGAGCAATAATTCTAGCACTAGATCTCCTCTGTAACTCAAAACATGTAACCTGTAGAAATATATACCACTTCAACACTAGGCTTATTTTGTGGACTTGGTGCTTACAAGATAAAACCATTTTTTTTTTTTTGCTATAACATTACTTAAACCCCCAAACATTATATATTTTTTTTCTAACACCCTAGAGAATAAATGGAGATTTTTAGGTTGCAAAGTTTGTCGCCATTCCAGGAGCGGGCGCAATTTTTAAGCATGACATGTTTAAGCATGACATGACAATGTCAATTTAATCGGCGTAACATTATCTTTCACAATATGGAAAAAATTGGCCTAACTTTACTGTTGTCTTATTTTTTTCACTCAAAAAAGTGAATTTTTAAAAAAAATTGCGCTTGTAAGACCGCTGCGCAAATACGGTGTGACAAAGTTTTGCAACGACCACCATTTTATTCTCTAGGGTGTTAGAAAAAAAAAATGATATATATATATATATATATATATATATATATATAAAATGTTTGGGGGTTTTAAGTAATTTTATAGCAAAAAAAAAATGGTTTTAACTTGTTAACACCAAGTCCAAAAAACAGGCCCGGTATTGAGGTGGTTAATAGTGGCTGCAGATATATGAGCGCTCAGACGCCTGTACCTTAAAGCGGAGTTACACCCATTTCTTTTGGGGGGGGACCGTGGACCCTGTTTTCACAGGGTCCCAGGTCCACGTCTCCCCTGGCGCCGAGGAGCCGGAAGGAAGATTACCACTTCCCACTCGGTGATCTTCTGGGACACGTCACAGGTTCCAGAAGATGTGCCGAACCATTCACAAGCGCAGTGTGACTCGCACATGCGCAGTGAGCGCCCAGCTTTGAAGCCAAAGCTGGGTGCCCGCACTTGTGATGCCGGCGCCACTGAGGGGAGGTGGAGACGAGCGATCCCTCGGGCGGCCGCATCGCTGGAGCAAGGACCAGGTGAGTGGCCAATTGTTAAAAATCAGCAGCTACACTTTTGGTAGCTGCTGACTTTTAACAGGGTGGAACTCCAATTTAAAGCTTGATGCTCTAAAAGGTACATTAGGAACTTCTGAGGCAGATTAGGCATTTTTGGCCCCCATAGGCCTCAATCACAAGGGCGTACTACAGCGTACACCTGTGCGAGGGCTGTGTTTGCCCACACTGGGATGTACAAGCAATCCCATTCACTTCAACCTGAACCAAGTGGGTGTTTGTTTTTTTTTTATTTCAGGTGCATTTTTAAGCTATAAGAACTGGTTTTCCCCCTGAGCCTGGGTTCACATTAGTGCAAACACAGACAGTGCGGGAGCCGATCGCATGCGATGTCTGTGCAATTCGAGTTCAGCCATACATTTGTATGGCTGAACTCGCATTAGATTCGCACAGAAAAAGGTGCAGGGCCTTTTTTCCCCGCACTAGAATTGGATCGCACGAGTGTTCTCACCTATGCGATCCGATTCCTGTGTGAGTTCGCACTGTTATCTGTGAACCGATCTGGGGGTGTCATTGACAATGTATTGACACCCGCAATGGTTTGCAAAAGGCAGTGTGAAAGGTACGATGTGAAAGTCTGCACTGGAATCACGCTGGTTCCCGCATTGCACCCCTGCGCATCCAAAAACACTGCACTTTTGTGGAAACTGAGGGAAAATTGCAAGGTGCAAAAGAACGATTCAATTTCATGGCTATTGCGTTTTCAAAATAGTGCAGGAATATTTTTCCTACGTGAAATGCAGGCACAGCAGCCCAATTCAAATGAATGGGCTGATGTGCCCACACAAACACGGCCCACAGACCTGCAATAATGTAAACCAGGCCTCATTTAAAGTCAGACTGTACCTTTAGCAGAGAAACAGTCCCAAAGCATAATGTTTCCACCTCCATGCAAGATTGTAGGAATGGTGTTCTTAGGGTCGTAGTCAGTATTTTTCTTCCTCCAAACGAGGTAATGACAGAGAGCTAATTTTGGTCTCTGAAATTTGCCAATGTACATCTAAATCATTTGGAGAAAGTGCTGTGGTCAGATGAGACCAAAATTGAGCTCTTTGGCATTAACTTGTCTTACTGTGTTTGGAGAAAGAAAAATGCTGAATATGACTCTAAAGAACACCATCCTTACAGTCAAGTACGGATGTGGAAACAATTATGCTTTGGGGCTATTTCTCTGCTAAAGGTACAGACTGACTTTGCTCCATTGAGGGGCCAGTGAACGGGGCCATGTATTGTAAAATCTTGGATGAGAACCTTCTTCCCTCAGCCAGAACACTGAAGATGGGTTGTAGTTGGGTCTTCCAGCATGACAATGACCAAAAAAATACTGCCCAGACAACAAAGGAGTGGCTCAAGAAGAAGCACATTAGGGTCATGGAGTGGTCTAGTCAGTCTCCAGACCTTAATCCTATAGAAAATGTATGGAGGGAGCTGAAACTTCGAGTTGCCAAATGACAACCAAGAAACCTTAAGACCCCTTTCACACTCAATCGCTTTACAGGTGTTTTTAGCTAAAAATAATGCCTGTAAAGCGCCTCTAAACTGCCTCCTAATCCACCCCAGAGTGAAGGCACGGAGCTCTTGCAGGACAGGAAAAAAAGTTTTGGAAGCAGCATCTTTGGGGCGGTGCGGGAATGGTGTATAAATTGCTCCTCCACCGCCCCTGCCCATTAAAATGAATGGGCAGCGCTTCAGATATGGAAGCGCTGCATGCTGGCGCTTTAAACCTCTTTTTAACCCCTTCTTAGAGACAGAAATCTCCCCAATGAGATACAGAGGGCAAGTAAAAAACAAACCCGTCCATTAGGGTTGCCCAGGCGCCGCCCCCCCCCCCCATCTAAGCATCTGGCCCCCATTCAGAAGGCAGGACACATGAATTTCAACAGGGAGGTGTTTTTTTGAAGCACCTGATTAGAGCCAGAGGCTCTAATAGGCTTCAAAATAGGGTGGGCTTGGGGTGCAAAGCATTGTGCTAAGAGCTCACCCAGGTGTGTTACAATAGCGAATGAATATTCGCTATTATAACACTGATCCTCCTCCTGGCCAATCAGGAAGGGGGTCTCAGATCCATTTTTTGTTTGGCCGAAAGGAGAGAGTCCGATTGGCTGCCAAAGAGGAGTGAGGAAACAGAAGGCGCTGTAAGGTGCTGTGATGCCTGTGGAGAGCTAGAGTAGGGGAAGTCGCCGTGATGCCCATGGAGAGCAGGGGAAGCTGCCGTGATGCCCGTGGAGAGCAGGGGAAGCTGCCGTGATGCCCGTGGAGAGTGGTGCTCTGGGCCCGACCAACCGGAATGGAGGGGGGGGGTGTGTGTCTGTGGACGCACTGTTTGCCGCCTCCCAAAAAAAATTACCACCATCGGCCACTGGTAGAACCCTCCATTATGCTATCCAAAACAAAAAAAGTTTTGCCTACAGTTCTACTAATGAAATCTCTGTTAACTTTTCATTGATGTTCGTTTCCCTGTTGCAGATTTTCCCCTCTCCCTCTTTTCCTATCTGGTAAAACATCCCAAGATCAGAAAGTGAGGGGAAAACTCTCTAACGGAGCCCTGGACAGCACCCTGCTCACACCTGTGTCATTTAACACAGGCTGCCTAATGCTCCATTCATACTAGTACGTTTTTTGATGAATTTTGCAGTTTGCAGAAATGCAAGGAATTTTTATAACATGGGTTCCTATGGAACATGTTCACATCAATGCTTTTTTGTGCCTCTGCATTTTTGAAAGGGGTCAGGGACTTTTTTTCATACAAAAAGCAGCGTTTTGCATGTAATAGACTTCAATGGGCAAGCATAAAAAACGCAAGTGCTGCGTTTTTACCGCATTTTTGCTGCGTTTTGAGTTTTAAATCTGCCTAGCAACAACATTTTCTCAAAAAATAAAATATATTATAAAAAAATTAAAAAACGCGGCAAAAACGCTGTAAAAGCGTGGTAAAAAAACACGGAAAGCACAGCAAAAAACTGTGAAAAAACGCTGAAAAGCAACATGCACTGATGTGAATCGAGCCTTACACATGGCCCTTTCCTATAGGGCTTCTTCCCACCTGTATTGGTGCATTGAAATGTGTTTCTGGCTGCATAAAGTACATGAAAAACAAACAATAAAACTCATGAGAATGCAGACACAAAGGTGTGCAAAAGGGGGGAATCTCTGTAACAGAGCTCAGGATATACGTAAAACTAAACAGGGGTAACCCTTCCCCATTCTACAAAAAGAAAAACTCTAGGGCCTATTCACACGATCATGTTTTGTGCCTTGCTGGTGAATGTATATTTCAGCTCAGCTTGCATTGTGATGCCCTGCTGAAAAGGCGCATTCCAGACTTTTGGTCCATTGCCGTGTGTTGGTTGACCTATTTCAATTAACGAGCTTCCAAAACACCAGGCACATTAACAAGTGTTTTGTAACTTGAAGCTCAAAGTTCCAAAACTCTCAGCATCCTACATCCCATGTATTTTAACAGTGGCTGCACATATATGAGCGCTCAGACGCCTGTACCTTAAAGCCTGATGCTCCAAAAGGTACATAAGCTACTTCTGAGGCAGATTTAGGAGTTTTCGTTCCCCATAGGCCTCATTCACAAGGGCATTCTAGAGCGTACACCTGTGTTTGCCCACACTGGGATGCACAAGCAATCCCATTCACTTCAACCTGAACCAAGTGTTTTTGTTTTATTTCAGATGCATTTTTAACCAGTTGCCGACCGCCCGCCGTGGCTTGACGGCGGCAACTTGGCTCGTTATCGCGAAACGCCGGGAGGTAACGGCGACCGTGAGAATGAGTATCGTTCGCTCTCACTGTGCTTTCTGGGGGAGCCAGGGAGCAGGTAGGGCAGACTCGATGTCCGTCGGCAACCCACGATCACTCCCACAGAGTGACAGAACGGGGGTCTGTGTATGTAAAAACGGACAGAGGGGGAAGGGATGTGATCGCAGGCTCCCTGTGTATGGGAGCCGCGATCACTCCCCTCCCCCCAGCCAGCCCAACCTCCATACAGTTAGAACACACACAGGGAACACAGTTAACCCCTTAGAGCGCCCCCTGCAGGTTAACCCCTTCCCTGCCAGTGACATTTATACAGTAATCAATGCATTTTCATAGCATTGATCGCTGTATAAATGCCAATGGTCCCAAAAAAGTGTCAAAATGGTCCAACATGTCTGCCCCAATATCACAGTCCCGATAAAAAAAATTGCAGATCGCCGCCATTACCAGTAAAAACATAAAATAAATAAAAACCCCATAAATTAATTCTTATCATTCGTAAACTTTTGCGCAAACCAATCAATATACGCCGATTGCGGGGTTTTTTTTACCAAAAATATGAAGAATATAAATCGTCCAAAACCGATGAAAAAAAACATTTTTTTTTAACATTTTTTTTTTGGACATGAATTATATAAAAAAAGTAAGAAATATTGTTTGTTTTGCAAAATTGTCGCTCTTCTTTTGTTTATAGCGGTGATCAGAAATGACGCAGAGGTGATCAAATACCACCAAAAGAAAGCTCTACCAAAAGGACGCAAATTTAGTTTGGGTACAACGTCTCACGACCAAGCAATTGTCAGTTAAATCGACGCAGTGCCGAATCGCAAAAAGTGCTCTGGTCCTAAACTGGGAAATCCTTCCATTACACTGTAAGAACTGGTCTTCCCCCTGAGACTTTCCACTGGCTAAAACAAAAATGTCTGAAGCTTGAATACTCATGTAAAGCATTTGTACACCTGTGCAAAAACACAAACAATTATCGCGGGTGGGGGCAGGGTTGCCAACCTCCCGCAGCGTTTTTTACTGGCAAAACATGGGAAATTTACTGGCAGAGCACATTTTTTACTGACAACCTGAAAAATAACTGAACTCCTATTAAAAACTAAGACAATTGATATTTAACCACTTGACAACTGGGCACTTAAACCCCCTTCCTAACCAGACCAATTTTCAGCTTTCAGTGCTCTCACACTTTGAATGACAATTACTCAGTCATACTACACTCAAATTCACGGGTCAACAGTTCACCAATTTATAGTTAACAGAATCAAAAATTATCCTCAAGTCAATAAAAAGTCCAACAGTCATTTTTTACACGAGACGGTCATTTAAAGGGTACAAAACGGTCATTTTTTGCGACGCCCTCCAACCGTTGGGACGGGGGTGGGCGCTATTAACAAACACAAAAACGTGTCCACATGTTTACGAAATGTACTCATAAGTTCGAAGTCTGTAAAAACAAAATCGGTCACCTTTCAGAGTCCCCCTTCTGGTCAAGAATGTCACATTACCTTCCTAAAGGGTCAAATCC
>BLSH010171519.1:1644182-1664304 GCA_018402905.1 Glandirana rugosa
GTATAAGAGACAGGTATGTATGTGTGACAGATGGGTGGGCATGTATGTATGTGTGACAGATGGGTGGGCATGTATGAGTGTGTATGTGTGATCAGGGGGTCCCTGCCTGTCACATAGCGGTGCTGTGGGCACTTCAGATCCTGCCCACAGCACCGCTGCATCTCCTCTCTCCCCCCTCTCCCCCCTCCCCTGTCACACTGCACCGATCGGTGCGGAGAGGGGGGAGACAAGCCGGCACTTCCGCCGGCTTGTTTACATGTGATGCTCCGTCATTTGACGGAGCGATCACATGGTAAACGGCCGCTCCAAGCGGCCATTTACCGGGATCTGTGATGCGCCGGGTCTCATAGACCCGGCGGTCACGGATGCTCCCAGGTGCGCGCCCCAGGGGGCGCGCGGGAGCGCGATTGTGGGAGGACGTTATATAACGTCCTCCCACAACAATGGGTGCCACTTGCCGACGTGTAACTACGTTACACGGTCGGCAAGTGGTTAAACATAACATGGAAACACTGACAATACCCATGTCAAAGTAATTTGCCTGGTTTACACTTAAAAAGTCAGCACAGCATGACAAATTATCAGCCCCTGATATTTATAGAAAGTTGTAAAAATCACAGATTTTTACAAACTGTCAGTAAACTTACTGGCGGTTGGCAACCCAGGTGGGGGAATCACATCTGGTCATGTATACGCAGCCAAGACACACTGCTGTTTAAAAATGGGTGGGACTGCCATTCATTATTAATGGCACCCCTACGCATCCAAAAACACTGCGCTTTTGCGGAAACCGAGAGAAAATTGCAAGATGCAAAAGCACCATGCAATTTCCTGGCTATTTTCAAAATGGTGCAGGAATATTTTTTCTAAATGAAACGCAGGCACAGCAGCCCATTCAAAAGAATGGGCTGCTGTGCCCACACAAACACGGCCCCGCAATAATGTGAACCAGGTCTCATTTAAAGTCGGACTGTACCTCTAGCAGAGAAACAGCCCCAAAGCATAATGTTACCACCTCCATGCTTGATTGTAGGAATGGTGTACTTAGGGTCATAGTTAGCATTTTTCTTTCTCCAAACGAGGGAATACCAAAGAGCTTAATTTTGGTCTCTGAAGTTTGCTAATGTAAATCTAAATCATTCAGGATTCAGGACTGAGAGAAAGTGCTGTGGTCAGATGAGACCAAAATTGAGCTCTTTGGCATTAACTTGACTCGCCGTGTTTGGAAGAAGAGGGGCCAATGAACAGGGGCCATGTATGGTAAAATCTTGCATAAGAGCCTTTATCCCTCAGCCCAAACACTGAAGATGGATCGTGGATGGGTCTTCCGGCATGGCAATGACCCAAAACATACTGCCAAGACAACAAAGGAGTGGCTCAAGAAGAAGAAAAATGAGGGTCATGGAGCAGTCTAGCCAGTCTCTAGACCTTCATCCTGTAGAAAATTTATGGAGGAGGCTGAAACTTCGAGTTGCCAAGCGACAGCCAAGAAACCTTAAGAACTTAGAGAAGATCTGTAAAGAAGAGTGGACCAAAATCCCTCCTGAGATGTGTGCAAACCTGGTAACCAACTACAAGAAAATCTTACCTCTGTATTTGCTAACAAGGGTTTTTCCACCAAGTACTAAGTCATGTTTTGCTTGGGGATCAAATACTTGCAACTCAATTGATAACATTTGTATCATGTGTTTTTTTTCTGGATTTTTGGTTGATATTCTGTCTCTACCATTTGAAATACATCTATGATAAAAAATTATAGACCCCTCATTTCTTTGTAAGTGTCTTTGTAAGGATCTGGTATGGATTTTGGCAGGGGCCCCCCATGCCATTTTTTTTTTATGTTGGCTTTGGGGTTCCCCTTAAAATCCATACCAGACCGAAGGGCCTGGTATGAAATTGAGGGGGGGTACTCTATGCCGTTTTTGTTTTTTTACATTTTGGTGTGGAGTTCCTCTTCAAGATTCACAGAGCACAAGTCGCATGCCAAAGTCGGATCAGTTAAGATGATGATCCGACTTCAATGATATTCAATGGGCGGAAGTCGGACCAAAGTAGTGCAGGAACCTTTTTTAAAGTCGGACCCTTAAAGCATGTTATACAGCACAGTGCTTGTGCTGTGTCATTTGGTACCCCGGATCACCTGAAATACCTGGCTGATCCTGCCTGGCTATGCCCTTCCCTCTGTACTTTGACCACAATACATCAGGGCTGAGCCCTGACACCGCGGTCAAAGTATGGGCTGCCGCAGCCCTGCTTTCCTATGTCTGTGTCTCCTCTGCCCCCCCTCCCCTCCCTGCTTGTACCAGTGCCAATGCCCCCCCCCCCGCACCTGCCGCTCTCTTATCTGTAGCTAAATGCTGTAATCACCTCTGAACCATAGTAGTAAGTGTCCCTGTGACTGCGTAATGTAAAAAATCTGCAGATCTGTACCTATATGAGGTACAGAACTGCAGATTTTTTACATTACACAGGCACAGGGACACTTATTATTATGGTACAGAGGGGATTACAGCCTTTAGGCTAGGTTCACACGATTGCGAATTGGATGCGGAGAACCAATCAAATTCGCAATAGCAGGAGATTGTGACCGGCTCTTTATGGAGCTGGTTCACATATCTCCGCTGCGGCTCCGGTGCGAATTTGCACAGGAACCCCGTGAGTGTTTTGGTCAGTTTCAGGTCTGAATTCAGCCAAAATTTTGGGCTGAAATTGAACCTGAAACAGTGAACCGGGACGCACAGGACCCCTGCTGGGAGCTGCATGCGAACCCAGTGTGAACCCAGCCTTACTAAAAGTGGGTTAACAACCACTTTAACCTAAACATGCCCCAGGTTAATACTCAGCATAATATGAAATATATATATATATATAGATAGAGATTATTAATTTATTTTTTACATTTTCTGTGAAAAGCAGCAGTTAAAGACTTGTTCACATGGGGATACTAAAGCATAGATTTTATGCACACGGAAATGCACAAGTGTTCCATGCATTCCCATGCAGGCAGTCCCATTGATGTCAATTGGGATGCAGTGGCTGCATTGACGAAGACACTACTCCACAGGCCTACAGTTTAATGCACCCCACTAAGGCTACTTTCGAACTGGGGCATTTTTCAGTTACTTTTGGGCCAAAAATAGAGCCCTTATAGTGCCTGAAAAACACCCCCCCCCCCATCCACCCCAGTGCTTTCACACTGGGGTGGTACGCTTGCAGGGCGTTAGGAAAAGTCCTGCAAGCAGCATCTTTGGGGCTCCTCCACAGCCCCTGCCATTGAAATCAATGGCAAGTGCTTCCGAAGCTGCTGCACACCACCTCGGAAGCGCAGAACGCTGGCACTTTTAACCCCTTTTTAACCCATTGTGGGGGGGGGGGTTAAAAGCACCGTGCTCCCATCTGCATAGCGGTGCCATAGCGCCGCTATAACAGCAGAAAATTGCTGCTGAATCTAGCAGCGCTTTACCGCTACCACCCGCCCTACCCAGTGTGAAAGTAGCCTATATTTGGTCTTATGCTATTTCTTACCTACAGTTTCTAGATAGGGAAAAAGGATATGTTTAGTTGCTACACAGCACTGCCATAACATCACCTAAAGCGATTCATATTCAGAACATTTTTCAGAGGTGTTTGACAGGAGTTGAAGCGATGATATGACCCCTTCTCACACCTGTTTCAACCTAAAAAATGTCATACCATTGTATTGCAGCCATGAGCATTGAACACAATTGCAGCAAGTCCCTATTTTCTTGAATGTGTGATGTTCACATGGCGCAGCCATGATGATTTAGCAGGCTGGGATGACCTAACTTCTACACATGTGCACAGGAGTTACTTTGTTTTGGCACAGTCATACAGTGAATGTACACTGAGGTACACATGCATGGCTCAGTGTACACAAAGCCTGAGAGGCTGGAAGAGGCAATTATCCCACCTGTTCATTGTTCTTCATTATTTTTTTGTCTTCAATTTTTTGCTTGTTCACATTATGAGCGGTGTCCTGCTTTTTTTCTACAACTAGATAAGGCCCCTTTCACACGGGCTTTTCAATCGGGTCTGCCTTTCAGTTTTTCAGGCGGACTTGATTGGACGCTCCTTTCAGCCCTATGGAGCGGTGGATGTCAGCGGTGATGTGTCCACTGACATGCGCCGTTATGTGAACCAATCCTGTCTGCCAAATCCAGATGGATGATGACCCTATTTTCCATGCTTCTGGAGGATCGGATGAAAACGGACAGGCGGTCCATTTTCTTCTGATCTCCCCATAAAGGAGAGCACAGTTCTGACAGGTCAGCCTCTGCACAGTGAGCGGAGACAGACCTGTCATCCGCCTGCTCAGCGGGGATCAGCAGATCGATACCCCACTTGGCAAAGCGGAGACCGCCGGGCAGATCACCTGAAAGGACTTTTAGCCATTGTTTTCTATGTACCCAGCACA
Source organism: Glandirana rugosa (assembly GCA_018402905.1). Lineage (NCBI taxonomy): Eukaryota > Metazoa > Chordata > Amphibia > Anura > Ranidae > Glandirana > Glandirana rugosa. The sequence goes on from BLSH010171519.1 coordinate 1,648,618, forward strand.
CACCACAATGCTGGTGTGATGTGCAATGCATTGCAGAAGGCGTGCAGCACACTGGATGGCACTGCATGTCATCACACATCAGCAAAATAAGCAGTGCAACGCACTGAAACCTGCATCACCCAACTCCCTGACAGAGCCAGACCTGCTCTAGCCTGAAGGGTAAAACATAGCATTTTACTATATAAGCTAATGTGTGTGTTACCTAAAGGGGACCTTCACCTACAGATAGCTCTCTCTCCCCCTTCCTCTTATACAACTGGAAAGATTTTTTATTTTAAACATGAAATACATTTGTTTTATTTTTGAATGAATTCTTGCCTAGACAAGGATCACATGTCCAGCCAACTATTGTCTCCTGGGAGGTCTATGGCACATTCTAGAAGGTAGTAATTTGATGTTTCAGTGCGCACTCATACGCAAACACACAGCAAGTCCGTGTCTGCCTGAGCTACCCCAGTTTATGGGTACTGGCAGAAAACCACAATGTTCTGTGCATGCGTGAAGGAGCTCATGAATGCACAGGTTGTGGATCTATCAAATCCTGGTGAAACCCGTGGCATGTATGCACATATACAGGTTCTCCCATCAAGATGGTGGTGTGGAAGGAATACAATGCTAAACTCCTTACAGTATGTTTTCTTTTGTATTTACATACAGGTACAACCATCACAGGCTAGAAATAACATTTTGGCTAGGTAGTTAAATGTTTTAGGTCTCATTCACATGAGTGTACCAATCCATACGCCAGTGTGTGTAGGGCCATCCACAGCCACCTTGGATGTAGAGACGTTCTGTACAGGAAGCCTGTTGAAATCAATGACAAGTGGCCAGCTGCCCGTACCAGCATGGACCTCCACTCACATCCTGGATTGTACATCTGTGCGGGTCCAGTGCATGGATCAGGACACAAACAGACTACGTTCTCATCCGTACATTGGACCCGCACAGATGTACACTTCAGAATGAGCATGGAGATCTGTGCACCTGTTATTGATTTCAGCATGCTCCCTGAACAGAACGCATGTACATCCCAGGTGGCTGAAGTTGGCCCTTAGCATATAGATCGCTACACCCATGTGAATGAGGTCTTAAAATACAATCACACAAGATACATTGGGGTTTCTCTGCCAGCTATCTCCAGCACAACGCCAAGAATAGTCAGGGCATAAAAATCCATGTTTATTAAGATATCAGTTCATTCTATTGCTGTGGTGTGGGCTGAAGTGCATGCAATATTTTTTTTCTAGCTCAGCAGGTTGCAAATGACTGTAATTGTATTGAAAAGCCACTCTTGACATTTTGAAATCAGTGCATTGGCACTATGTAACCCAGCGCACACACCAGCAGGTGTATGATTAGCATGGCTTGCTGGTGTGAAATAATTAGCTCCAAGTCCTGTGTTGATTGAACACAGCTGCTAAGGAGGTGGGGTTTAGGCTATATCTTCCTGGGAAAGATGGCTGTCCAGTTGATGTCAGTCTGAGAAAGTGTTTGTAGGAAATAATCAGTATTAGAGGAAAAGTGCTAAGAGTCAAGCCAGGAAAATTATTTTAGGTTAGAGAAAGATTTTTCAGTATCTAAAACTGATCTTTGTACAGAAATTATAGATCAAGGATAAAAGATATAGGGATTGACATAATCTAGAAATTTGCAGATAATAGGATCCAGAAAGGGCCTGTTCACATATGCAGACACACATCATGGTGTGTGTATAAGTATATGTGTTGTGCATGCGCATTACTATGCATTGCAGCATTCTACTTTTCCATTTTTTTTTTACTTAAATTTCAACTCTGCATAGCAGCTGGTTGCAATTACATGAGTCTGCAATTTATGCATTTTTATACAATACACATTATTAATAATGGGGAACAATTGTTCTCCATATGTCCTGCCATTTAGCTTACATTTTTCAATACAGCTGTACACACCTGGTGTGATGGAGCACAAAGTGTACAGCAAGTTAAAAAGCCTGCTCCTATATTACTTGGGGATACAGATGGGCATTAGGGGTTCTTTCACACAAGGCATTGAAAAAATAATTGGTTGGGTCATGTTATCACCTCCCAGCCACATAACAATATTCAAAAGCTATTAAAATAGGGAGCAGATAGGTGTACATGCTACATTCTTAGGATTGCTTTGCATCTTGGGGGGGCAAAGCCAATGTTACCTGCAGGGGGGTTGATGCTTTGCAACATGTCGCCATTCACTTTTATTGAAACACCCTGCAAGCATACAGTTAATGTGCATAGGAAGGTTAAGGCACAATTGCAAATCATTGAAATTTAGTTTCCATTGCAGCGTTATGGGAAAAAAAAAAAAAAAAATATATATATATATATATATATATACACACACACACACACACACACACACACACCCCACAAGGCATTTTAGAAGAATTTGCTGATGCAGCTTGAATGCTAAACTCCCAATAATTCTATAGCAGAGTTGAATGATGCTTTACATGTTTTAGCTCCTATGTGAAGGAGCTCTTATGTGCAAGTTAGCAGTTCACTTATCTATGAGGCTCCATGCACACTGAAGCTGATAAACAACCGATTTAGGGTTGTTTGGGCATTTTTTTTTTTTTTAACAGCCCATAAATGCCCCTTTATGTTATCCTATGTGTCCATGCACACATGTACGTTTGTTGTTTAACAGCAGTGGCGTTTATAGGCGGTTATCTGAACGCTCTGAATTGGCATTCAGGAATCGTTCTTCTGACCACAAAAGACGATGATAAACGCTGATAAATGACCATTTATCAGCGTCCTGCTCTTTTTGTAGTCAATGGAAGCTAATTAAAATATAAAAAAAAAAATTCAAACAGACACAGATAAACTTGCATAAATGCTGCTTAAAGCACATTTTCTAAGCAGCGTCTCCTGCCACTTTATCCAACGCCCAGAGAGCATCCAGTGTGCATGGAGCCTAATGTGAACTGGTGGAATGCTGATCATTTTGCATAGTACTGAGATGATTGTATAGACATGACCTGCTCATAACCACCTGTGCTCACTACAGTCTATTCCCCTCCACAACCTGTACTCATTTCAATCCATTCCCCACCATTTCTTCTGTGGATGCTATTTAGAATCAAAGGGGAGAACAAGTGGCACTTGGATGATCTAAGGCAGTGGTTCTCAACCCTGTCCTCAAGTACCCACCAACAGGAAGTGTTTGCAGGTTTTCCTTTATCATGCACAGGTGCTTTAAAACATGGTTAAGTCCATGGCTTGGTATTTTGGACACTATTTTATAAAGGAGAAATTCCCAAAAACATGGCCTGTTGTGGGTACTTGAGGACAGGGTTGAGAACCACTGGCCTAAGCCATGTTCTACATTTTGCAAAACAATGCTATTAATCAAACGCTGTAATATTAATACATTCATTTGTTTTTTTTTTTTGTTTTTTTTATTTGATCCTGCAAAACATTGCACCAACAATCAGGGCATTACAGGCACAATTCTACTCTTCTAGTCTCCCGTCCATAAAGGCCTTCATTTACAGGGCTGGTGGAAGTATAAGTGGACTACAAGTGCAAAGATGACGACACACTTGTGCTCTTAAGAACTGATTACCTCTGCTTTGATGTAAGACTATTCCCGTTCAGAATGTCACATTCACTGGTTTATAAATCTGCTGCAGAATGTAAATCCTTAAATATAGAAGAAAAAGCTGCACTGTGCAAGGGAGGAAAATTACTTATTTGATCAGAGCACAAATGAAAAATGTACAGATCAGGAACAGCAGCAAATGTTAAATTATACAATTGCAGTGATACTCTAGTGCAGGCATATTAAGGCCCCTTTCACACTGACGGTTTTCAGGTGCTTTAGAGCTAAAAATAGCACCTGAAAACTGCCTTCCATTCATTTTAATGTGTGCTTTACACTGGGGCCGGTGGGAAGAAAAAGTCCTGCAAGCAGCATCTTTGGGGCATGTTTTGAGTGCTATAAATAGCGCTAGAAAAACACCCCTGCCCAGGACCCTGCATTCACTATATCTGGTCTCCCACAGTACACAGAAATTCAATTATTTTAGTAAATATAAACTGCCAAATACCTTTTCTCATTAGCAGTTTATAGCAGTCTTGTGACTTCTATCAGTGTCCGGCCGAGCACTGGTTAAAGCTCTTTGGAAGTTGTTTGTGCCAAGAAAATATCACCACCACCAGTCTGAACCATTTTTCAATCTTCTATTGTCCAATTTTGATGAGCCTGTGCAAATTGTAGCTTCAATTTCCTGTTCTTAGCTGACAGGAGTGGCACCTGGTGTGGTCTTCTGCTGCTGTAGCCCACTTGCTTCAAGGATCATTGCGTTGTGCATTTAGAGATGGTATTCTGCATACTTTGGTTGTAACCAGTGATTATTTGAGTTACTGTTGCCTTTCTATTATCTCAAACCAGTCTGCCCATTCTCATCTGACATCAACAAGGCATTTTTGTTCACACAACTGGGACTTGATATTTTCTCTTTTTCGGACCATTCTCTGTAAAACCTAGAGATGGTTGTGTGTGAAAATCCCAGCAGTTTTTTAAATACTCAGACCAGCCCAACTGGCACAACAACCATGCCACATTCAAAATCACTTGAATCCCCATTCTGATGCTCGGTTTAAACTTTGGCAAGTTTTCACGACATCTATATGCTTAAATGCATTGCGTTGCTGTCATGTGATTGGCCGATTAGCACTTTGTGTTATCAAGCAATTGAACAGGTGTACCTAATAAAGTGGTCAGTAAGTGTATATCACAGGATCAGTGGGTCAAACCCAAAGAAAACCTGCCAAACAAAAGAGCTGGGAAAACTTTCACCCTCTCGTACAGGGTAGCACCAGCTAGCTAAATTGCAAACCGCTTACATGCATAGGTTGCACTTGACAAACATCCTACTTCTTAAATATTTCATTATGGCTGTTCCTGCTCCTTTGCCTCTCAACACCCATACTGCTTTCAGCCAGTAGTGAATTTTTAAGAATTCCTCGATCTTTGGAAAGCTATAACCACCTCTTGCCTGTGATTTGGTCACCTTATCTTGCCCACATCTCTCCATATTTCCTCCACATAAAAACAAAAAATGCAGCTGTCCTCTTCCTTACCCCTATTTCCGGAGCAGGAAAGACAACTGCCACATAAATCAAAATTGCAAGGATAACACACTTCAATATCAAGACCTTTCCTGTGTACGACATCTCATGCAACTTCCAAAAGCTCAACATCCTCTCCACCTAGTCTGTCACTTTCTAACACCATTCACTCCCTCTCAATTCCTTTTGAAACTACACACCCAACACTTCCATTCTCTCCACTCTCACCTGCCCAGCCTCTACATCCACCTTTTGCCCCAAGGCACACAGTTGACACTTAGCCCAATTCATGCTCATTCCAGACACATTGCAAAACAAACTCAATTGTAACCTCCCATGTCTTACATCATTCATTCCTCCACACACCAGCACCATATCCATATACACTAACACTTTACCACTTCTTCCATCACTCCCAGGCACAAAGACAACATCTTGTCCTTCCAAATTACAAATAGCAGTGGTTCCATCACACAGATCAACATGGGTGACAATGGACAACCCTACCTTACATGAGAGATCTCCGGGAAACTTTCTCCCAGGGTACAGTTGACCAGGACTTGGCTGGAGATGTTTCCATAAAGCCCTCGGAGGATCTTCATCAACTGGTCTGGAAACCCCAGGACCTCCAGTACTTGGAAGAGGAACTAATGGGAAACTCTGGAAGGCACACCATGTTTGAGCATAATACATAACATCCTTCAGTAGCAACAACAATGTCAGAAATCAGGCAGCCCAGAACTACACCTGTTCTACCACACTGCTGACCACAAGCTTGCCACAGTCCACTACCAAGCTTGCCACAACATTATAGTCCACATTCAACAGCCAAACTGGCTTGCTAATTCCTGATGTCCCGCTTGTCACCCTTCTTATGGATAAGGGTAATAACCTCCTCCTGCAAGGACTAAGGCATTTCACCCAATGCAAGCACCAATCTCACCAACTCACACACATCGCCTTTTATCATCTCCCACACCTTACAAAAGAACTCAATAGTCAACCCATCCTTACACATTCTTTCACCTCCCACCTGCTGTCCTTATAACAAGTACAGTCTTCATCAATTTGTGGCCCTTCAAAACTTTTTCCGAAAAATGATTATACTTTTGCTCTTCTGTAAAGTTAGAGATAGGCATATCTGTTCTTTGTGCTGAAGCTTTTGTCATATTGAGATGTTCTACTGTAGCTGACTCTTTGGGCTAAAACGTGCCATTGAACTTCCCTTAGCCAATTCAGGGTCGGCGGTCTTGGTTGGATTTAAATAAACAATTGCATATCTACAAGGACTGTTGGAAACAGCATCAAAGATTGATTTTAATAATCCCACTTTCAATTCTTTGATGGGTCCACAGATTTTATTTGCCTTTCAAGTGGTAAATCTGTATGTGATTGAGCTACTGTAAAATATTGCGGCACTTTAAATAATATCTTTAGGAGATTTGTTCAATAGCCAGGCTGACTTAAAAACAAAGTGTGATTATATTGTCTCACAATTGGCATCAAAAATACAGTGTAAAAAGTATTGTATGTAGCCAAGGTCCCCCTTAGGGGTGTCTGGTTGCTGTGGTCCACCTGTCACTCTGCCCTCAATCACACATTTCCTTTCATCCGGAGTCACGGAACAGGTCGATACTTTGGTTTTTTTGTTTATTAGGGGATAAAACTTAGATGGGGTAGGGGTGACTGTGGGATGCCCAATGGATCAAGAATACGGGACCTTCTATATACACTCCTTCCTCCAGCACAGACTTGTTTCAATCCCCACTTTCCTCCTGGTTCCTCTCTCCTGCACACGATTGGTTCTGGCCTAGCTAGCACATGGTGAGGTCTGCATTACTGCTAGCAGGACCTCCGGACATCCCAGTACAGGCAGGGGCCATGGGCCCCCAAAGTATAGCTAAGTATATTTGTGCTAGCTAGGGTTGATGGAGTACTGCTCCCAGCCCAACATCTTCCAGGCCACTTCAGCCCTCCTGGCTGCTCCGGCCTTCTCCACTGCCCAGTGACACCACTTCCCTGACTGGCTCCTGTGATCTTCACACACTGTCCACTGTATCCTCCATGCCCACTCCAGTCCACTTCCTCCAGCTGCCAGGTTTTTACTCACAAACACCGGTGGATCCTTTTACAGAGCCCTTTCCTGTAGCCTTCTCTGTTGCTCTCCTGCTACTTGTTCAGAACTCCTCTGTGTTTATAGGATGGGTTATTTTCACTTCCTGAGCCTCCAGGCCCAAGGTCACCCCCCCCTTTGTCAGACAATAACTTGACTCACGTCAGTACACTAGACAAAATCATGGACAGCCAATTTTGAGAAAAGTTGGACGTAAAACTATCGCATCGTGTGTACGAGGCTTAACCCAGTGGAGTATCAGTATATCATAAAGAGGGTAAACCCACTAGCAAAACATAATGAACACAATAAGCAAGTTCTGATTTAAAATATATGAGGCAAAGTTGGTTTAAACAATTAGTATCATTGGTCAAGCCCAATTAGTATTTTTCAAAAAGTGTGTGTATGTATATATGTGTGTATGTGTGTGTGTGTGTGTGTGTGTATATATATATATATATATATATATATATATATATATATATATATACACATACATACATACATACATACATACATACATACATACATAGTGTAGCTCACAAGTGAGTACACCCCTCACATTTTTGTAAATATTTAATTATATCATTTCATGTGACAACACTGAAGAAATTACACTTTACTCCAATGTAAAGTAGTGAGTGTACAGCTCGTATAACAATGTAAATTTGCTGTTCCCTCAAAATAACTCAACACACAACCATTAATGTCTAAGCCGCATGCAACAAAAGTGAGTACACCCCTAAGTGAAAATGTCCAAATTGGGCCCAATTAGCCGTTTTCCCTCTCCAGTGTCATGTGACTCGTTACTGCTAAAAGGTCTCGGGTGTGAATGTGGAGCAGGTGTGTTAAATTTGGTGTTGCCACTCTCACTCTCTCATACTCTCATTGGAAGTTCAACATGGCACCTCATGGCAAAGAACTCTCTGAGGATCTGAAAAAAAAGAATTATTGCTCTACATAAAGATGGCCTAGGCTATAAGGAGATTGCCAAGACCCTGAAATTGAGCTGCAGTACTGTGGCCAAGACCATACAGCGGTTTAACAGGTCAGGTTCCACTCAGAACAGGCCTCGCGATGGTAGACCAAAGAAGTGGAGTGCACATGCTAAGCATCAGATTCAGAGGTTGTCTTTGGGAAATAGACGTATGAGTGATGCCAGCATCGTTGCAGAGGTTGAAGGGGTGGGCAGTCAGCCTGTCAGTGCTCAGACCATATACCGCACCAAATTGGTCTGCATGGCTGTCGTCCCAGAAGGAAGCCTCATCTAAAGATAATGCACAAGAAATCCCTCAAACAGTTTGCTGAAGACAAGCAGACTAAGGACATGGATTACTGGAACCATGTCCTGTGGTCTAATGAGACCAAGATAAACTTATTTGGTTAAGATGGTGTCAAGCGTGTGTGGCGGCAACCAGGTGAGGAGTACAAAGACAAGGGTGTCTTGCATACAGTCAAGCATGGTGGTGGGAGTGTCATGGTCTGGGGCTGCATGAGAGCTACAGTTCATTGAGGGAACCATGAATGCCAACATGTACTGTGACATACTGAAGCAGAGCATAATCCCCTTCCTTTGGAGACTGGGCCGCGGGGAAGTATTCCAACATAACATAACCCCAAACGCACCTCCAAGACCACTACTGCCTTGCTAAAGAAGCTGAGGGTAAAGGTGATGAACTGGCCAAGCATGTCTCCAGACCTAAACCCTAGTGAGCATCTGTGGGGCATCCCAAAATGGAAGGTGGAGCAGCGCAAGGTCTCTAACATTCAACGGCTCTGTGATGTCATCTTGGAGGAGTTGAAGAGGACTCCAGTGGCAACCTGTGAAGCTCTAGTAAACTCCATGCCCAAGAGGGTCAAGGCAGTGCTGGAAAATAATGGTGGCCACACAATATTGACACTTTGGGTCCAATTTGGACATTTTCACTTAGGGGTGTACTCACTTTTTTGAGATACTGTGTGTATGTATGTATATGGTATGTGCACACAGACACGCATGCGCACACAAACCTTCTGTTAGGAAAAGATTGGCCTGGTGAAGTCAGGCCATGTTCTGGACTTTTTTGCCGAGTTTTGCCGTTCACCCAACGGCTCTATTTAAGCTCCCTGCACCTGTCAGCAGATGCTGTCCGTTCTACAGCGTCTGAGTACCTGTGAGCTTTAGCTCTCCTGCCTGAAAACCTGCTTCCTGTGTTGTTCCTGTGTACCGACCCGGCTTGTCCCGACCTGCTCCCTATCCGCCTGCACCGACCCCGGCTATTCACGACCATCCGCTTGTCTGACCCCTCTGTACCTTTGCCGCCAGCCCGTGAACGAACCCAGCTTGGACTTTGACTACTCTTCTGCCTGCCCCTTTTGTGCCTCTCTGACCCAGCCTGCACGACCCTTCTTCTGTCTGCACGACCATCTGGAGCCTCACATCACCACCAGTGACCATCCAGCCCTCGTGCCATCCCGCACTCTGGGACTTCCTGTCTATACTACCAGGGGTCCCCGAATCGGGTGTGTAAGAGTGGTTGTTCCCTGCTAAGACAGACTCCACCGCCAGGACCGTGACACCTTCATTGTTCTCATTAATTACACATATACTGCCGGTCAATCATTATATTGATTTATCTATTATATTTTCTTTGGAAAAATGCTTGGACGCTCTTATTTAGGATACCCACCTTATCGGGAAATTAGGGAATAAAATCCACAATTCCCAATTCTGGTAAAAATAATATTATGTCTTGTTAGGCAATCAACCAGGGAGGGGTTAACTATTTTAAGATCTAAAAGATAAGGCAAATAGATCAATTCATCATGTCCCATATGTAAATTCTATTGTCTAAACTTTTTTTACCAGTAATAGAAGTAATCTCTCACCTCTATAGATCTTCAACAAGGAACCTCCGTGGGAGGTTTATATTCTGTGTTAGTTTTGCTGGGCACCTGTATACCTCCATAAGAGGGAAAGGAAGAGTCCAGTCCACAAATGGTGTGATAGTCAGAGGAGGCAACACAGCCTAAATCAGACCAAGCGATAAAAATATTCTCCATTGATGATAATACTCCATTAGTGACATACTTTATAACATTATGCAACTACATTCAACAGGGGGCTTACCTTGCGTGTCAGTTTTAGCATGTATACCATGCATCAGGACCGGCAGTCGAGACAAATCTGCCACCTCCATGAGGGTATTATATACCTCCTCCACTCCATCGTGTGCGGACGCTTGTTGGTTGTTCCTGAATTCCTCCCTCCAATCCCCTGGTGTCAATTTTATTCTGAAAGGCTGCAATAAACTCAATCAGCCAAAGGCACCGTCATCCCAAAAATCAAATTACAAAAGAAAGAAACATTTCAGGAGCGGGATTTTTATGGTGCCAAAGACAACACAGAAACAAAATGTATAGAATAACAAATTTTATTTGAACATTTAAAATTTTGGAGAAGTATTACAATCAACTTCTCCTTAAGTAACATTAGTGAGTTTTACCAAATGTGACCAATTTCAATAATGAGAAAAATCAGTAGTAGTGGTTCTACATGTTTCACGATATGCTTTGTCAGGAACGATAGGGCTTACATAAATTCTAAATAGAATATAAAAGACAAAAGATGAACAATAATAGAAAAAAAGATCAAAGGCACAAAGTAGTGCATAATTACAATATAGAAAACAATAAGGCAATACACAAATTCATAATCAAATTATACCATAAAGCTATACCATATTTGTCACAGTAGCCCATATACATGAGGAAAAAAAATACCACATCAAACTTGCGGCAACTCACCTCGATGTGGGAAGTATAAGGGATTTCACAATTGTTGGGGAACCAGGAAACCCAATGGGGGATGGCTCAGATATCCTTTTGGAGGCTGCAGAGTGTACTGCCCAAACTTAATTGGGAATACCCATATACTGTCCCGTATTCAGAAAGCACCACACATAGGCAACTCACAAAGGGAATTTCTACAAAGATAGAGGGTAATAGCTTAGATAGGTCAGCAAGGCGGAATGGAAACCCTGTGAAATGCCAAAAAAAGGAAAAACGAATATTCCCAAACTTAATTGGGAATACCCATATACTGTCCCGTATTCAGAAAGCACCACACATAGGCAACTCACAAAGGGAATATCTACAAAGATAGAGGGTAATAGCTTAGATAGGTCAGCAAGGCGGAATGGAAACCCTGTGAAATGCCAAAAAAAGGAAAAACGAATATTCCTAAAACACACAAATCAGCAAAATGTGCTTCAGTGAGTAATCAAGGTAAAAGAAAAAAAATGGTCAGTTTGGCTAGAAACAATCCCAGGGGTCCGATGAAGTGTTCCCTACAGGGATCAAGTGGATTACCTGTAATGGTTCAAACAGGCAAAGAAATCACGAGTCAAAAATTGAGAAAGGGTAGAGTACTGTCAGAGGTGTATAGCAGTGTCAATTTTAACCAATTGCGCTATCCAGCGCAATACCAGCTGACCTAAAGCGGCCACGACTGCCATCTTTGAAGTTCCCAATGGAATTTCAATTGACCATCGCGGTAATCCACGGTGGCCAATTTTGAAAATCCCCTAAGTATATATACAAGAAAAAAAATGTCCTGTCAGACCTATAGGGAGTGGTTCACTCCTCAGCCTCATCTATATTTTTATATTTTTGTCCACCCCATATAGTCCAATTTTCATATGTGTCTATCAATTTCCCTGAGGAATAAAGCCTAATCCAGGACCGCAACAGTCGTATCTTAGGACCCCACTTTACAAAGCAATAGGAAGTGGTTAATACATTTTAATGAACTATTATGTTTCTAGGAGGAGTTTGGTGGGTAGGATATGGAGCAAAAATGGCATCACAGGCAAAGGGCTCCTGTAAATGAGCCCTAGCCCACGTGATGCCCTGGGCCTCCGTATGACCACCCACCCAGCTCGACAGCAATATGCAAGCAAGGAATAAATTCACCAGAGAAATGCAACGCACATAAACAAAGCAAAACAAATATTAAATAGCTAATCTGCGATTCAACTGCACATAGAGCATAACTCTCATCCCAATGTATCAGATTTGGAGTTGGTCAGTTGGCCACACCCTATTCAAAATCTCGAAGAAACCGCTTGAAGCAAAGAGCTTTCTTTTATCCAGGATATTTTGTAGCTGAGAGGGTAAATATCCATTTGGTTTCTCTTTGTAGCAGCAATCTATCTAGATCCCTGCCTCTTTCATTGGCAGGAATATATTCCAAGGTAAAGAATTTCATCATGGTAGCATCAAATCGATGATACAGTCCCATATGGCAACTTATGGGGCTTTCAAACTTTTTACTATTGACTAATTTTACATGATCTATAATTCTACAAAAGAAAGGCCTCTTAGTTTTCCCCAAATAGAACATGCCACATTGGCACTCCATGTAATAAACCACCCCTACTGACTGGCAGTTAGAAAAAACTGTGGTTTGTATAATTGGACATTGGGTAGTTTAATTTCATGAGCTTTCTAAATGTATTGACAAAAATTACATCTGGAACAGGTGGCAGTACCTGTTCTCTGTGGGCTGTCTATTCTTTCTGAGGTGTAGTGGCTATGGACCAATTAATCCTTAAGGGATCTGGACCTCCTATATGTAATTTCCGGGTAATCCTTTATGTACTAGGTAACGGTTTCAGCTGCCTGAAGATATCAAAATTTACTCATAATGTTACAGACTTGCTGATGTTACCCAGAATATCTGGTAATTAGCCTGACATTAGTGGTGTTAGTTCTCCCTTTAGATTTATTTTGTATTAAGGAAGGTCTGTTGTGACCATTTGCTCATTGATAGGCCCTCTTAAGTAAAGATCTACTATACCCTCTGTCTAATAGACGCTTTTGCAGTGCCCTCGCTTCAATCTCAAAACCTTCCTGTCTAGAGCAATTGCGTTTCAAGGCTGTATGGTATGCTCAAAGTTAAGGGTACCAGATGAGCACTATTGGCATTCAGAATGGTGTTCCATGAAGATGGTTTTCTGTAAAGAGTGGAACCAAGACATCCATCTTCATTTACAAATATTATAATGTCCAAAAAATTCACAAAATGCTGATAAGTCATTGTGAAATTTAAATAGTTATTTTGAAGGCTTCCAAGAAAAGCAATAAATCCTCTAAGGGGCCAGTCCAAATAAGGACGATATCATCAATATTTTCCACGATGGTATCCTATTTAGATACTCCTGTAGGTCCTCCCTAGAAAAAAAAAGTTCATGCCGCCCCCCCATCACTACCCCCTGCACCTGGAGGTAGTGTGGGCACTTAAACAAAAAGACATTGTCAAATGAAGTCAAAATGAATTTTAAGAGATTCAAGACAAATTGATTATAGGGGACTGCAGAGGTACCCCTTTCCCATATGAAGCCCTCCACAACCCCAACCCCCAGTCAAAGGGCATAGAGTTGTAGAGGGCCTCCACATCTTTAGCAACCAGCCATGCACCTTCTGGTAAACCAATACCATTCAGTGCACGGATGAGGTCACTAGTGTCCTGGATATTAGAAGATAGAGCCCTAACATGAGACCTCAAATAATCATCTATCAATCGACTGGCCGGCTCCATCAAGCAGCCATTAGCCAATACTATGGTTCTACCAGGTGGTTGAATTAAACTTGTGGACCTTTGGTAGGCCATATAGTGTTGGAGTCTTAACGAGTTTTTACGTTGAGGAATTCTAAAGTTTTCTTATCAATAATTCCTTGGACATAGGCCTCTAATTCAATTTCTATATTTGTTGGTCATTATTTCAAGAAATATCTCGGGCACCTTTCTCTACCATTCATGGTTGCTCAGTATGTGTAGAGCCATCTGTTTTCTGCAATAGTTGTCTTTGTCCTTGAATACTAAGCATATTTCACGCCACTTTTCATCAACTGGACTTTTTCTGTGTTCAATTTTAGCCCTGCATCTTGCTACAAAGTAAACAACTCAGACAAAAGAGTGATATGCTCATTTAAATTCTGAGTATTCCATCATTGATAACTAAACCAAGGGATAAATTGGGTGAACACATAGATTTTTCTTTGAGCAAACATTAAGGCCTCATGCACACAGGATGTTTTTGGACTTTTTTTACAGCTGCTGTTTTTGGCTTCAGACGTTTTTTCTACAGTCAATCTCCCCATCATGTTATCCTATGTGCCCATGCACACATAGGCTGTTAACTGTTTTGGGCAGGGACGTTTTTGAGCTGCAAAAAAACCCCCCAAGACTAGTGGGTTCTGAGAGGTGTTTTTCAACTGTAAAAACACTCTAACGCTCAAAAACGTGGCTCACCAACACTTTTGATCCATTGAAAAAAAAACACTCAAAAAGCTAGTGCAAAAACGCTGAAAAAAACACTACAAAGCTGATGTTTTTAGAACGTTTTTTTTTTTCTTAACGTCCTGTGTGCATGAGGCCTTAAGCTTAACTTAGCCCCAGTTCACATATGTGCGATGTGGGAATCGGCACGATTACAGAGCCGGTTCCCGCATTACATTCTCCCCGCAGGCATTTAACACTGCCTTCTGTGAACCTCTGTGGGTGCCATTACAATGTTAATGACACCCCCAGTTTTGTTCACAGATCACAGTGCAAACTGTGAACTTGCACATGAATCAGATCGCATGGGTGAGAAAACCCATGCAATGCAATTCCACTGCAGGCGAAAAAAGGTCCCTGCACCTTTTTTTTGTGCGAATCTAATGCAACTTCAGCCATACAACTGTATGGCTGAACTTGCATTGCTCAGTGATTGCATGTGATCGGCACCTGAGGTGCGGGTGCGAATCATATGCAATCTCTGAGAATGCACAAGTGTGAACCCGGGCTTGCAGTACTAAAAAAATGACGGCACGTTCGTAGGTGAAAGGATGGTGGTATTATTCAGCGCTGAATTAGTTATAGAAACAACTAGATACATCGCTCTGAACAGTGGAGCCTCAAGGTATCAAAGATGTTTAAAAAAAAAACCAAGTGCTCTGGCTGAGATGTCCTCTTAACACCAAAAGGGAAACAGCCAGCAACTCCGTAAATCCTTATATTCTTTATTGTTGCATATCAGTGGGTAAAAACAGTGGCTAATGCATTTCGGCGATAATCTTTGGTCACAGCACACACAAGAATAAAAACAGAACATATAAATATACACATACAAAAGAGTCTCTACCTCTCCATAAACTGCACATATAAATATACAAGACAAAAATAAGAACACACACGACACTGGTTTCTAATAGCGGCTTTACGTAATCGGTGACAAAAATGGGTGACTATACGTTGTTATTTCTTATATTCCTAAATGCCTCAACGACCGACAAAGGGAAAACCACAATTCTCCTGTAGAGTCGGTCTCGTGAACCAAAAAAAAAATTTGTAGAAACTATGGAACTCCGAGGTGACAAGTCTCGCTACATAGATCAACAAAGATATTGATTAAGTCGCGACTTATTATGGTGGTAGGAAAGTGGATGCTTGCA
>BLSH010171519.1:1684321-1695440 GCA_018402905.1 Glandirana rugosa
TGTCAACCTTGGACCGGGATATTCTCATCCGTTACTAAAAACTTGTTATTAGACAGGGAATGTCGTTGTCGACCTTGGACCGGGATATCCTCATTAGACAGGGAGATTCGTCATCGGAGATGGATCACGTCAGTCTAGTAAGACATTACGTCCCACTCTAGACGTTAGACAGTGAGTTTCGTCGTCATACTCTTTAGAGATTAATCAGGTCTTAGTCTAACAACACATTACGTCCCACTCTAGACGTTAGACAGGGAGTCTCGTCGTCATCATCATTAGAGATGTTAAAATATCTGCATTACAGGACGATCTGATTCTGGACTAATTAGAGATTACTACTACTGCTGCTCTGAGGGACAGATTGCAGATCTCACCCTGCATTACACAACAATCTGATTCTGGACTAATTAGAGATTTCTCATACTGCTGCTTTGAGTGACAGATTGCAGATCTCACCCTGCATTACAGAATGATCTGACTGCACTAGGTAGAGGCTACTGCTTAGAGGGACAGATTACTCCTATAGGGCCAGGTTCCAGCTGTTGCTGTAAGGGACAGATTATTGTTCAAAAATCATTGCCTACTCTTATAGGGCCAGGTTCCAACTGTTGCTGTAAGGGACAGATTATTGTTCAAAAATCATTGCCTACTCCTATAGGGCCAGGTTATTGTTCAAAAATCATCTCCTAGTTCTAAAGGGAGAGGTTCCAGCTGTTGCTGTAAGTGACAGATTTTTGTTCAATAATCATTGCCTACTCCTATAGGGCCAGGTTCCAGCTGTTGCTGTAAGGGACAGATTATTGTTCTATAATCATCTCCTAGTTCTAAAGGGAGGGGTTCCTGCTGTTGGTATGAGCGGTGCATTTCTTGCACCAAAGTAAAAAGTGCGTCTACGTTGGTGTTTTCCAAAAAAAAAAAAAGAAGGTATTAATTGGTATTAATAAATACTTAAATAGGGCTACATAGTACATTTGCGGGCACAATGAGCAGAGCATCAAATAAGGGACATGGTCATGGTGCTGCTGGTGTTGGTGAAGCTCCTGTTGGAAGGAGAGGACGTGGTCGATGTGTGCCAGCTACACGCACCAGGGGGAAACGACAGCAGGCTGTTTTAAAACTGATATGGAGCTGTGGACGGGCATTGAACAGACCAATGAGTGGTTGTTGCCACTGAGCCTCAAGCCCAGCCTGGTGGTGTGCGATAATGGGCAAAATCTCGTAGCGGCTCTGGGCCCAGCCTGTTTGACGCACATCCCTTGCCTGGTGCTTGTGCTGAATTTGGTGGTACAGGATTTTCTAAAAAACTACCCGGATATGTCAGAGCTGCTGCAGAGAGTGCGGGCCATCTGTGCGCACTTTTGGCGTTCTCACCCTGCTGCTGCTCGCCTGTCTGCGCTGCAGTGGAACTTCGGCCTTCCCGCTCACCGCCTCATATGCGACATGCCCACAAGGTGGAACTCCATTCTGGAGAGATTGTGCGAGCAGCAGCAGGCAATAGTGGAGTTTCAGCTGCAGCACGCACGGGTCAGTCGCTCTGCGGAACAGCACCACTTCACCACCAACGAGTGGGCCTCCATGCGAGACCTGTGTAGCGTATTGCGGTGTTTCGTGTACTCCACCAACATGGCCAGTGCCGATGATGCTGTTCTCAACGTTACTATCCCACTTCTATGTCTCCTTGAAAAAACACTTTGTGCGATGATGGAAGAGGATGTGGCACAGGAGGAGGAGGAGGAAGAGGGGTCATTTCCACGGTTATCAGGCCAGTCATTCGCAAGTGGCTCGGAGGGTGGGTTCCAGCACCAGCATAGGCCAGGTCAAAAATATTCAAGCCAGGGCACAGTTCTGGAGGACGAGGAAGATCATGAGGAGGAACCGCAGCAGGGTGGCACCCAACGCAGCTCGTGGCATCACTGGAGCATGGCTGGGGGGATACGGAGGCCACAGATGATATACCTCACACAGAGAAAAAAACAGTGTTGGCTACCTCCTCCTACTCCACCACGGTCACGGCCTAGTCAACCTCTAGGCTCCTACTCCACATCCACCCCCCTTCCCATTTTTTTATTTGATTTTAATTTATTTTCCCTATCCCCATTTTTTTGTAGGGCACTTGCCCTACTCTTACCCCCATTTTACTTCCTTTTGCAGCCCTCTAGAACTTACCAGGACTTTGTTACAGCTATTTTTGTGCCAAAACGTTCGGGTCCCCATTGACTTCAATGGGGTTTGGGGTCCGGGATAAAGTTCGGGTCAAGTTTGATGCCAAACTCAGACTTTTTCCCCGAAGTTCGGCCGAACCCACCGTACCCGAACATCCGGGGGTTCGATCAACTTTACTTAGAACCCCACAAAAACGTAAAACATTTTGATGTATAAAGCTGATGAAGGGAATACCATACCCACATGCAGCATGATGGGGAGTACAACAATTTTTATTATTAACACTTCCCTGCATTTTGAGGTCCCTAAGATTCTGCATTAAAATCTCTCTATTTTATTAAGAACTGAATCCCAGTTACAACTCTCATTAAAAACAATACCTAAAATCTTAATACAGTTCTGCTGTATAATAATTTTTGGGGTTGGAGAACTATCCCAGACATCCAGACTAAAACGATCACATTTATTAACGTTTAACTTAATACCAGATGCTTCGCTAAAAAGCATAGGGACTCTCGGGGCTCGTTTATAGAGAGTAGGGTTTGGCACATAGCACTGTAACATCATTCATTTAGCTTAAAACTTTACGTGATTGCCCCTTCCTCCAGGTATGGGAACTTGCACAGCATCGCCAAGAGGGGTTCTATGGCACAGACAAGTGACATCCCTGCTTCAATCCTGACTTTAGAACCACACCCTTGGTTAAAAACAAATTAACTGAGATCTAGCTAAAACAGTACTGATATAAAAGCCTAATACAACTTAAAAGGAGATATGGGAGCCTTGTGATTTAAAACACTAAGAAGCTACTCATGGGATACACATAATGAAAAAGAAACACAGAACTAAGTAATCATTCACAATTAATAAGGTTTAATTAAAATATTAATGTTTAGACGTCAAAAACATTCTCAGTGAAAATACAGATAATGCACATAGAATACAGATTTGGTCACTGGATGCTGTTCAAGTTACACTGGTATGGAATAGAGATGTCCCAACATGTTTCGCCGTGTATCCAACTTCCTCAGGGGACAGAAGGTATCTCACTGTTGTGTAACAAGAAGTAACAGATCAGTGTTCTGCATAAACAATCGTATACAGAGTATAGTAAATATGTTGTGGAACAGTGCCGTTAAACATAAATTCAAGCGAATGCACAAATCTCACCAAATCAAAAACCATGCCAAGGCTCCAGCATCGCCCAGAAGAGAAAAGGAGACCAAACAGCAGGTAGTGGTACATCCCCATTGGGGAAAAGAAGGGACAAAATTTCACCCTAAAGTTGAAAAAAGAAAAAGTAGAGGAAAAGGGGAATCAATACTGTAATTCTAAAGGGAAGTAGGTACCAATTATGATCACTAGAAGAAAAAAAAAAATATATATATATATATATTTTAAGCCAACCAATCAATCGCTCAGCGAAAAGCAGGCCCGTATATACCAGAGAAAAAAGCCCAAATAGTAAATTAAATTACAGAGAACTAAAAATAATGAAAATAGGACTTAAATAGAAAACGAGAACGTTGGTCTGAACGAACCAGGAGCCAGAGAGCCCACACATTGTGGGCATAGATACACTGAAAGGATGTATAAATTAAAAAGAAGTAAAAATGATGAACTCAGTAGGGAAATAACACTATAGCTGATAAGAAGGGGAAAGGGTGCTGGTGTGCATCAATCAAAGGTGCAGCATGGGGGTGCCGTGATCGGACAGGGGCATAAGGCCGGACACCTTAATGTATGCTGCCCAAGGATCAAGGCACATCAGATATGATTAGAGTGTGAAGGAAACATATTGAAAGAATAAGTGTAGATAATGTATCAGAATGCTGATAAAGGAAAAGAAAATTGTACACCAGAGAATAACATGACGGCGGCCCTAAGCACGGTGTGGGAATATCGGAGTCAGGCATAAGGCCAGGCCCCTAATGTCACCGCGGCCAGGGCCGGTTCAAGAGAGAGAAAAGATATAAAACACTGAGTATATATGGATACGCAGCGTAACAATGACTAAAGGACCAGAAAGTATTAAATGAAAGATGTTAAGGAAAAATAAAATATACAGCGGATGTACATACCATGGGTACAGTGTGCGGCCAGTAAAGCTCCTGGAGGTAGCACATGTCCTACAACACTCCCCGGTTTGGCATTCCTCCTTAATATGCCCATATCTGTAGCACTGTCTACAAAACTTGGGCTGCCCTATATAGAATAGGGAGCACCTCTGCCCTGCGATTGAGAAGAGGGCGGGAGGGTGACATAAGCCACCATAGCCGTCCTCGTCCTTCTCAAATCTCACTTTAAACTTCACTTTGCTACAGTAGATCCCATAGGCATTTTTAAACTTTTCTGCTTCCCCCACCTCATAACAATACCAGGTTAAGAAAGCACAAACTAAGTCAATATCCATAAATGGATTGTACAGGTGTACCGTCACGTACTTGAATCCTGGGTTGAATAGTAGTTCAAGGGTAAACTTCTCCAACACAGCATTCTTTTCATATTTTTTTACCTTTGCGTTTTCAAACACTTACTTCCAGGCAGGTTTTCTCGGAAAAGAAAGAGACGTCATAAGTACCAGTACCAGGAAAATCCTGCAAAGCGTAGATCTCACTCACCGCAACATTCAGGACTTCACCCAGAGCCTCCATGGCCACTTCTCTTAAACCGACTTCCAAACGGTAGACTGGCTTAACCAGGAAACGAATGGTGTTCCAGACCTAACATCTCACCATGGTGGTATACCGCAGTACACCACCAATCGCCCTCTCGTCGCTTCAAGTTGCGTCCCACCCAATAGCAGCAGGGGGTGAACCAATTAAGGAATCACCCCCAGGCCGAGTGAGACTGGCACCTTCAGCAAACCCTCTGACTACGACCGGATCGCAGCCAAAAGGCCGAGAAGCGATAACCCAAGCGAGCGGCGGCCAGGCTGAGCAAAAGAGCTCGCTGAGAGCTGTCCGTATTTGTCTGGCCTGCATGGATCCACCAACTCTTCACTTTTCCCACCTAGCTGGGTCTGAGGCCTACTTGCACCTTTCCAGCACCTACTGCACAGCTGAAGTCAATTCTGTCCTCCAATCAAACAATTAAGCAGGCTGAACTAATAATTGGGCCCATCCAGGTGCTCCTCGTTGATGCCTAACGAGGGAATTTATTTGCATGTTCCCGCCTCCTGCTAATGTGGACAAAGCACCCCACTAGATGGAGATACAGGCATTGACATTCCTCGCACAACTAATAGCTAGTTGCAGCCAGCACAAGGACAGAAGTGGAGCAGAGTGAGGCAATGCAAGAGGACTCTGCAGCTCTGACTTTCAATGTAGCCGTCTTTTAGGGCCTAGTCACAATGCATGCTAGCTATCTGGTCGAAAACATTGCTGTGCTTACTTTCAAATGAACATATTGACTTTCTGACTTCTTCAGGACTTTCCTGGGCTTGACTGTCATTTATGTAGATAGGGCAAAAAAGTGACACGAAGCACATAAAACACAGACACACAGGGGTTAAATGCAAGTTTATTGCAAGAATGAACAGCAGCTTGTGAGCAAAAGCAACATAACGAGCAAGCAAAAGGAGGATTTTTCTTTTCTGTTTTTGGAAAACTGCATAAGAGAGGGGTGCATCGGTCCTGGAGGTACTGGTATGGTCTGGGGGGGGGGGTGCTTGCTCGTCCCCACCCCCTTTCCCAGCCTGCCAGGCTGTGTGCTCGGATAAGGGTTTGGTATGGGTTTTAGGGGGGCCCTATGCGGGTTCCTATTAAAATCCATACCAGGTCTGGAGGGCCTGGTATCAATCTGGGGGGGGATCTCATGTCGTTTTTTTTTCTAATTGTGGCATCTATTTTAACCAAAGGATCATGCAAATGTTTGTGACATGATATTTGTGCATCACTTCACTGATTGAAATGCCTCTTTTTTTTCCCAAAAATTACTGCTTCATGAATAATAAAACTAAAAAAATTAAGAGGGCAATGTTTCGTATTTTGTAAAAGACGATGTTATGCCAAGTAAATATTTAACATGTCACGCTTTAAAATTGCACTCATTTGAGGAATGGCCCCAAATTATGTTAATGTAAAAAATCCATAGGCAACACTTGAATACATTTTTACAGATTACCTTTTTACAAAGCAGGAGGTATTGGGCAATAATTATTGCTTTCAAAATGTAATAAACGTGGCGATAACTCACATGTGTGTTTTGAACACCATTTACATATGTGGGCACTATTGACTTATGCGTTTGCTTCTGTGCACGAGTCTGGAGGGGTTCTTATTCAATTGACTATTAATTCTCACACTGACCCTTTCAAATTTTGGGAGATCACTTCTATGAATATTATTACAAGGAATGTAAAGATACCTTATAAGCATGATTACATATAAAGAGAAAACTAAAAAAGTCTGTGGCGGAAGTGATGTCATACATTACTCCAGTCCTCTAAGGGCATACAGTCAAGTGGGGGCCATGTTGCCCTCACTAAACCATTGTCCACTGCTTCAGGGGATTGTATTGTTTCCGCCGTTACCACCAGCTAATCAGGAATCAGGCTGGAGGGGGGAGGCACCTCTCCTGCTACCTATAGAAGTGATCCTGTGACAAATCCACTGCTGTGACCTCTTTTATTGGACGCCATATCGCTCACTGTATCCAAGAATACCAGGATTATGGCAGCTAGCTGCTGCCATAATTACGGTATCTAATGTCAAAGTAATGATGTGTGTGTGTGTGCGTATATATATATATATATATATATATATATATATATATATATATTCTGTAGGTGTTCCATAAGTGGTTGATATTCTTATTATTTATGTCATGTATCAATATCTACAAGTATATACCAACACTTCAGGAACTAAACAGATATCACACATCAAACAAAAAAAAAATGTAATCCACAATTTATTGTGGTATTGAAAACATCGAAAATTTGAAGATCATAGTGGTTTTATTGAAACAATATATAAAACACAAACCATAAAGCAAAGCACACACAGTAACGTCGAAGTTCGGTAGAGTATTACATGTATGTGGAATTAAACCCCCTTAATTGAAATCTGATTCTTCTACACACGAAACGAAATACCAAACACAAAATATATAACAAAGTTATTTTGGTGATACTAGAAGTTTAAAAGCTACAAAAGTTATGGTGTTATTTAACACCTAATGTAAAAAAAAAACAAACTACACACTATAGACAAATCAAGGACTTCACAACCATATATGAACATCTATAACTATGTACTGTATTTATTATTCTTATAGTTGGTGAATACCTTGTGGATGTCGTATATATATATATATATATATATATATATATATATATATATATTCTGTAGGTGTTCCATAAGTGGTTGATATTCTTATTATTTATGTCATGTGTCAATATCTACAAGTATATACCAACACTTCAGGAACTAAACAGATATCACACATCAAACAAAAAAAATGTAATCCACAATTTATTGTGGTATTGAAAACATCGAAAATTTGAAGATCATAGTGGTTTTATTGAAACAATATATAAAACACAAACCATAAAGCAAAGCACACATCTTCTTAGTCTAAAGTTAATTCCCCCAAATTAAGGTGTATGTACATTATGAGATATCTTGAAGCTGCAATGACACCTCACCTGCTGGTGACATAAAGAAGTCCTTAAATGTATCTCTGATATCTGCGCCAGTGGTGGATCCCCTGCTTGCAGCCCACTGGGCACCTTGCAAATCATGCACCATAGCTTCCTCAATTTCATTCCCATCACGCTGTCATACAAAATTATGAAGGGCACATGTGGCTTTTACCGCGGAAATGGCATTCTCCATATTTCAATTTATTGGTATGTGCAGCAAGCGCCACTTATTGGTCAAAATGACAAAAGTGCATTCTACCACCCTTCTGGCCCTGGTCAAATGATAATTAAATAACCGCTTGTCAACACTAATGTTTTTCGATTGGAGAATGGCCTCATCAGGTGTTTGCCCAAGGAAAATGTCTCATCTCCTACAAACATATATGGGAGAGGAGGCCCATTTGTTCCCGGTAGTGATGCATTTGCAGGGAGGTCCAACTCGTTGTTGCATAACATGTGCCCAAAGGATGAGTGCGAAAAGATACTGGAGTCAGAACTGCTCCCATATGACCCAATGTCAACATATGTGAAGCAGTAGGTAGCATCTGCCACTGCCATTAGAACAAAAGAAAAATGTTTCTTATAATTGAAATATTTGCTACCAGTAGCTGCTGGCATAATGATTCTGATATGCTTGCCATCAATTGCATTTATTCCAGAAGA
This sequence comes from Glandirana rugosa, assembly GCA_018402905.1. Classification (NCBI taxonomy): domain Eukaryota; kingdom Metazoa; phylum Chordata; class Amphibia; order Anura; family Ranidae; genus Glandirana; species Glandirana rugosa. The sequence continues at coordinate 1,692,795 of BLSH010171519.1, forward strand.
CTCGGGCAATGTTTGACCACATTTCTTTTGTTGGCTTCCTCAAGACCAAATATTTCAGCACCTGCCATAAAACTACACACGTGTCATGTACAATGTTGGTGGCTGTGGACTTTCCCACCATGAACTCATAGTGTAAACTAGCAAATGAAAGTACCTGAAAAAAATGTCATGTCGTGGTTTATGTTTTGCAGTGGATTGTTTACAGAGAAGGTGGAGGAGTATCAGAGATAGTTACAGACGCCATCTGCGCAATTTGAATAAAGGGAGAAGCGGGTCAGCTACTCAACGCATTACTCCATATAGTCACGCAAGAGAGTTTGATTTTTTTTTAAAACCCTTTATGGAAATAAGAGAGTAAGAAACAATGTAGTATTTTAGATATTAAGCATGTAAAATTGTAAGATAATGCTATGACTAACAATGTGTTTTTTTTTTACCCAATGTAGTTGGGAGGAACGCCAAGATACAGAGACAGGCGAGGAACAACAGGAGGATGAGGGGGTGAAACCTTTGATGACCAGGCAGAGAGGGTGACCCCGTTCAATGCATCCAGTCAATCTGCAGTCTTGGATGAACCTGGTCCATCACAAGATATACCTACACCTCGTGCAGGCAGACGTTCCACACATACCAAAATAGGACACATGGCGAAGTTTAGGGAGGTTGTGGACAAACTTTCAGAAAAACTGGAGGAAAATGAATGCCCAGACACTAATTTTGCAAAGATGTTGGTCCCCATGTTTAAAAATGTACCCGAGGAGTTTAAATGCCAGATGAGATGCAATGTATTAAATCTGGTAAAGTCTTATGGGCAACAACAAGCCAGAACCTCCTCCACCCCTCTCCACAGTCTGTCTACATTATCCAAACCATATTACCCAGCAACCATCCCTCCACCACCCAGAACCCACAGCTATTATCCACCACGATTTCAGACATATAGCGATGATTATGGCAACCCGGAAGGATCCATTATGGCTTGGCCTTGCAGGTTTGTTTTTTTTAAGGGGGATACAACCGATTTAAGATTCACCTAATCTGGTTGGCCCTGAAAACAGATGTGAGAAAAACATTAAACATTTGGTTTTTGTAATCGAAAATATATTTATTAGGATGGAGATACTAGTTCAGTCGGTTTTATGTTCACCAAATAATTTTGAATCTTTACATTGTGTGTGGATAGAAAGTGAAGGTTACTCCCCATGATGGGAGACAGATATTTAAGCAGAATGGTTCTAAGCCTCCCTCTCTCTTTTTCCCAAGCAATGCTACTTTATTTGACTATAGTAAAGCAAGGTCAGCAAGGGTGCAATTGATCTTTATATGCCACAAATTAATGAAGCAAGAATGTGAGTGGGTTACCTCAAGGTTATTAGTAGTCTTTCAACAGACTTAATACTAGCACGTAACATCATGTTTTGACGCTCTAGGCGGCTGGAGACTAAACCCAGCAATTCATCAAAGCTGTCCAAAAGAAAAGTGCAAATTAATTACATTAAATATGAAATAAAATAATACACAAATGAATATATCATTAAAGATGACTGAATACAAGAGTGAAATAATTTTGTGAAGATGTGTTTTTTTGGAAATACTTCAATAATGGTGCTTTTTATTCATTGGCAAGCGTGGCACACGTGCATAGCTGCCAGTAACACACAAACAATGTGATCACACGTCTAACCTCACATATGCACAATGTTTTAATTTAATCCATATAAATATAGATCAAAACTATTTTGGCCTTATATGCCTTGTCCTTACTTTGGCCTTGAAGGAAACCCTGCGCCAAACAAATTATAATAATAAATATCACCACACATGCCCATGCCTATACTAGGCCCAATGACTGATGGATATTGAGGTGGAAAGTTCGAAGAAAGGGAGAAAACTCCCAGACATATATTATCCCCCTGGACTTTTCTGGCAGTTTATGTAGTTGTACAAAAAAACAGAAAAAGGTATAAGAAATAGTAAAAAATATTGAATTTTATTGGTACAAACAAATATATTATCACATTGAAGCGAGCGAGGGCATGTAGTTCCTCACTTGCTCCAAATACATATAAGGGTTACAGAAATCCAAGTAATGGATTCAAACAATACATGTATCAAATACAATTTAAAAAAGACAAAGAATAATAAATTTGTCTTAACATGGTACTGCAGTTTAACAGCATGTGTACTTAAAGATGCTTGGATGCATGTGAGATTAGACACATTCAAGGAGCCACTTTGTAAGCAGGGTCTTGGGGCTATTTCTCAGATGTCCCAACATGTTTCGGTCAATCCTTCATCAGGGGACTATTGAACCAAAGGTCTAGGAGGGCCCGACGAACTTTGAACCAACTACCATGAAGGCCAATCTACACTCACTACCAAGTAAAATCGAAGAAGGGATAAAACAAAGAGGGAATACCCTTACGTAAGAATGGTCTGATGGACGTAATACATGATTTAATAATACACGTGCTATATAACAAAATATGTTAACTTGAGACAATGTCTGTCGTGTTAATAACAAGACGCGCTACGGGTATCAGGGGACTACTTCCTAACTGGCTTTGTACAACCCTGTAGACTCTTTATCGGGGTTCTGGGACGAATGTTTCACCGAGGAACTTACACAGATTAGAGTGTACGTAG
>BLSH010171519.1:1730011-1759663 GCA_018402905.1 Glandirana rugosa
CCTACTTGATTCAGTTGTAATATTTAATAACATATCTCACCAGTTTACCATACTACACTTCCTCACTCACACTCCTTCACATCATACCATTTGACCACTCTATACAATAATTTATAATGTTGACTTAGTTCATCCGTACATGGTTTCCTTAAATCACCACTCAACCATTTATACTGTTTCAAAAACCTCCCTCCACTATATCTCACCATATCACCCACCAAATTTTCCATTCCACTCACTCTCACAACCATCCCTAAATACCTCACACTCAAAAACAACTTCACATCCGGCATTCCTCTTCCACCCTTGCACTCATCCTTATACATTATCTCCCTTCTCACTCTCTCCATTTTTGCACCCCAAATGAACACAAATAACTCCCTAATAATCCTTTTGAGCACCAAGTCCCTTGGGTAAAAAACCAATCCCGTATACAATAATAACGGCAAAACCACAGCCTTCACCAAAAGAATCTTCCCCGCCAAAGTTAATTTACGCAATTTCCAAAAAGACACTTTCTTCTTCACTTTCTCCAAAACTACATTCCAACTCCGAACTCCATTATTTTCCTGATCAAAAATAATTCCCAACACCTTTATTTGATCTTTCACACAATTAATTTTAAATCTCTCACTCATATCCCAATTACCAAATCCACAACACACACTCTTGTCTAAATTGATTTTAAAACCTGACGCACCACAAAAACATTCAGCCACCAAAATTGCTCTCTTAACCGCTCTCACATCCACACATACAACAATCACATCATCCATATATCCCAACGCCTTAACCTCCCTCCCACCACTCCCAGGTATTTTCACTCCACGAATCATTTTCTCTCTACATAACGCCAACACCAAAGGTTCAATACAACAAATAAAAAGCAACGGAGATAAAGGACACCCTTGTCTAACTCCTGAAAAAATATCAATCTTTTCTGTCAAAGCACCATTCACCAACACTCTCGAACATACATCCTTATACAACACTCGCACCATATTAATAAAACTAACTGAAAATCCCATCCTTTCCAAAACGAGAAACATAAATTTATGACTCACCCGATCATACGCCTTTTCAAAGTCAAACGATACTAAACCAACTTTCTGCCCTCTCACAGTCACATCTTCCAACACATCCCTAATTAAAATTAAATTTTCCCATACACTCCGTCCTGGCACCGCACAGACCTGACTTTCGCTAATCACACATCCAATCACTCTTTTCATCCTATTTGCCAACACCTTTGCAATGATCTTATAATCAACGTTTAATAACGTTATTGGCCTATAATTCCTTATATCTGATTTTTCCCCTTTCTTAAACAACAAAGTCACAACTCCCTCCTTTTGCACATCACTCAGTTCACCCTTCTCAAACACTTCATTAACTAATTCACACACGTCTTCTTTCAACAAATCCCAAAAAGCCACATAAAATTCCACACTCAATCCATCACACCCTGGCGTTTTCCCTCTCGACATACTCTTCACCACACTTTCCAATTCCTCACATGCCACTTTCTCAGTCAACTCCTCATTTTTATTCACATCCAACTTTCGTTCTATCCCTCTCAAAAAGTCCTCATAAAACGACTCCTCAATCACTTTCTCACCAAACAAATCCTGATAAAACTCAAAAACTTTTTTCAAAATCCCATTCAACTCCTTGCACCCATCAATCTCACCAATTATCGCCTTTTTCTGCACACACCTCTTAAAGAAAAACCGCGTACATCTCTCGTTCAGTTCAAATTCCTCCACTTTCGCTCTATACACAATACCCTTCCCTTTCTCATCAATCCACTTATTTCTTTCCTTCCTCACCACTTCCATTTCCTCACCTACATTCACTCCAATCTCTCTCAATTTAATTAAACACTGCCATCTCGCATTCAACTCCTCATACCGTCTCAACTTCTCTCTCTTACACCTAACACCCATCCTACAAAAAACACTTTACACCGCCTTTTGCACCAATCCCACCACTTTCTCACACTCCCAAACTTTCCTTTCATCATTCTCCACCTTTCATACAACACTCTAAATCTCGCACATACATCACTCTCTTCTAACAACAAAGCATTCAATTTCCATAACCCTCTCTGTGATTCCACACAACCTTCCACTCCCACATTAACCAATACTAAAGAATGATCTGAAAATAAATTCCCACATAACTCCCAACTTATAGGCTCTAACCCCTCAGAAATCAAACAGTGGTCTATTCTGGATCTCCCATTTGTACCACTCCATGTAAACCTATTACTCTGATTTCCTACTACCCTCCACACATCCCTTAGTTGAAGATCACTACAAATTTCATTTAATAATTTGGATGACTTATCCAGTATGTGATCACCATCTCTATCTTCTTTTAACAAAATACAGTTGAAGTCTCCCATAAAAATAACAGGATCCAAACCAACTAAAAAAACTTTAACTCTCTCCAGCAAATCAAAACGCTCATTTTTTCGAACAGATCCATACAAATTAAAAATCCTCAAAACCTTCCCCTTAAAAGAAATTTTTACCAACATAGCTCTACCTGGCTCAATATACTCAACTGAAATAATATCCACTTGATCGGATTTAACTAAAAAACCTATCCCAGAATTTTTTGTTTCATTTTCTCCTGACCACAATGAAGGGCCAAAAGTCCAATCTTTTCCAAATTCTTCATAGGATAAACGAAAATTAAGACCACATTCTTGTAAAAGAAAAATATCAGCTGGAACGCTTGAGAGAAACTCAAAAAAAACCTTCCTTCTTCTTATATTGAGAATGGATCTCACATTCAGGGAAGCAATCCTCAACATTTAGGCATGCCAATCGCAGAATCTATCATCTCTACTCATCTATCCTGGCTCTAATTTCCTAGAGTCCAATGTTCTCCTTTCCAGTCCCGGATCAGAGACCACTGAATCCCTCTCATCATCGTCCTTCCCCATCTCCACAGTCCAAGCACAGGAATCCGGAGATCCCACTCCACCCATCATTTCCTCCGCTTCACCTTTTTCAGTTCTCCGCCGTTTACTCCCACCTTCTTCCTCATCCGACTCCTCTTGTCTCCTCTCCTTAGTCGTCTGACACTCCATCTCAACTCCTTTCCCTTCAGCCAATTTCACCACATCATCCTCCGCCATTTCACTTTCACTGGTCTCAGGAACCACCCTTGGGCTCCCTGCACTAACACCACTGCCTCCAGGTATTTCCACATTGGCTTCCATTGGCATTTCTTTATTTTTCTCATCACCACTAGGGGTGGCTTCTTCTTTTTTCTTCCTTCCATCTCCTTCTCCAACTCAACCGTCTGTCTCAAAACATCCTCATCCTCTGGAAGATTCGACTTCCCCCTTCGCACCATACCCGCCACTTTTTCCGCGAAGGTCTTAGCCCTCTTCGGACACTCATCGTACAAATGATCCATTTCTCCACAATGTGTGCACTTCTTTGGGACTTCACACTTCTCCGCCGTGTGTCCCAAACCTCCACAGTTCCGGCATTTGATCAGTAGGTCACAATCCTTCGTTACATGGCCCATACTGTTACACTTCCAGCAATACGCTGGCATTCCGGAATACTTCAAGAAGCCTCTGTTCCGTCCAATCTGGAACGTTTGCTTAATATGCTCCAAATGATCCGCCGCATGTTCATTTACATAGAACCGAGCTCTATAAAGTCTTTTCCCCGACCACACTCCCACACTATTTACAACTTTCTTCACAAATTCTACTTCTTCACACTCCAACTTCAAATATTCAGTCACCTCACTAGTTGTAACATAAGGGTTATACATCATAACCGTGACCATCTTCCATGGACTCCGGTGTAGAAATTCAATCTTGAAATTTTCCATCCTGGGATCATCTTTCCGTATCCCCCACTCTCTTTTAAAAGCTTGGTAGATATCATGTTCACGAAAAACAATTTCGACGATCCCTTGGTTTCTGTATTCTGCCATGCACATAAGATGTGCCCCTTCTACTCCACATACTGTGAGGATCTCCTCCATAACTTTTTTTGCAAGGTCATCTTCCACATCCATCTCACTTACAACCACCTTGATGGCATTTCTGAAGCGCACCTGGTGGGCCGCTGAAGTAAACCTACCACTTTCCATGGCAGATAAACACAAGAAAATTTAGCATGCAAATATGCAAATTTTAGGCTTTCCCATGTAAATAGGAAACCTCCGTCGCCCTCGGCCTTCAAAACATTCAGGGGAACCCCAAAAGTTTTCAATGCTCACCTGGCCAGGCACAAGGCCTGGCCCGCTGATCCCCGAAATCCGGATCCCGCGCGAGGTAACACTTTGATCGTGCCAAAAGGCCGAGAAGCGATAACTCAATTATTGTTTTTTCCAAGCGAGCGGCGGCCAGCCGGAGCCCAAGGGCTCGCTGAGAGTCCTCTGCCCTTTTGTCTGGCCTGCGTGGATCCAGCAACTCTCCACTTTTCCTAGCTACCAGCCTCTGAGGCCTACTGCCTGAATTCAGGCCTACTTGCACCTTTCCAGCACCCAGTGCACAGCTGAAGTCAATTCTGCTCTCCCTTCCAACAATTAAGCAGGCTGAACTGATAATTGGGCCCACGCAGGTGCTCCTCGTTGATGCCTAACGAGGGAATTTATTTGCATGTTCCCGCCTTCTGTTCACGTGGACGAAGCACAACACTAGATGGAGACACAGGCCATGACAAGATCCCTCGCACAGCTAATAGCTAGCTGCAGCCAGCAGCACAAACAAAGACCAGAAAAGTGGAGGGAGCAGAGGAGTCAGGCAATGCAAGAGGACTCTGTAACTGGGACTTTCAATGTAACCCTCGTTTTGGGCCTAGTCACAATGCCTGCTAACTATCTGGTCGAAAACATTTCTGTGCTGACTTTCAATTGAACAGAGTGACTTTCTGACTTCTTCAGGACTATCCTGGGCTCAACTGCCATTTGTGTGGTGGATAGATAGGGCAAGAAAGTGAGACGAAGCACATAAAACACAGAGACACAGGGGTTAAATGCAAGTTTATTGCAAGAATGGGTAACAACAGCAGCAGCTTGTGAGCAAAAACAACATAGCTAGCAAGCAAGCAAAAGGAGGATTTTTCTTTTCTGTTTTTGGAAAACTGTATAAGAGTGGGGTGCACCGGTCCTGGAGGTACTGCAATACCAGGTCGATGCGTGGAGTGGACAGAGCAAGCTCTTCTTCCATCTCCCTGTTCTAAAAATCCATTTAATATATGGTCCCCAGATAGGGGACGTATCAGATATTAAACTGATAAGAACAGATTTTTTTTTTTTTACCATCAGGCTGAATCACTACTCAGCATGAACTCAACGCTCTGAACTGCCCCCACCTGTGTCAGTGGCTGAAACTGCCCCTCCTGTGTCACTGGCTGCAAACTGCCCCCACCTGTGTCACTGGCTACATAACTGCCCCACCTGTGTCACTGGCTGCATAACTGCCCCACCTGTGTCACTGGCTGCATAACTGAAATTCCACCTGTGTCACTGGCTGCATAACTGAAATCCCACCTGTGTCACTAGCTGCATAACTGAAATCCCACCTGTGTCACTGGCTGCATAACTGCCCCCACCTGTGTCACTGGCTGCAAACTGCCCCCACCTGTGTCACTGGCTGCATAACTGCCCTACCTGTGTCACTGGCTGCATAACTGCCCCCACCTGTGTCACTGGCTGCAAACTGCCCCCACCTGTGTCACTGACTGCAAACTGCCCCCACCTGTGTCACTGGCTACAAACTGCCCCCACCTGTGTCACTGGCTGCATAACTGCCCCCACCTGTGTCACTGTATACTGTGCCCTGTGATGCTGAGCTGTATACTGTGTCCTGTGATGTATACTCCTGGCACAATATGTGGAATACAGGGGACGGAGTGGGTGGATTCTATAATGGGAGGGGCTTATTAGAAGTAGGAGGGGTCAAAAGGAAGGGCGGGCCTGGCGCCCCCCATCCAAAAACTTCACCAGCCGCCACTGCTCCCAACCTCCTCCACACTTCTTTCACAAAGGCACATTCCCAAAAACATGCCTAACATTTTATCTCCCTCCACATCCACTCCTAGGGCAATCTTCACTCCTTGTCAGATCTCTGGCTTTCAGAAATTCACAGTTGTGCATCACCATCCATCCTATTTCTCTCTGTTTGTGATTCCTTTTGTTTCCATATTCCTCCAACATTCCTCTGCTTTTTTTGAGTTTAATCCTGAGATATTGGACCCAACCTCATCTGAGGGAAATCCTGAAAACATGACCTGTTGGTGTGCCTTGAGGACTGGAGTTGAAAAACACTGCATTAGAGGTTAAATTATGCACAAGAGGAAAATAGCTGCAGGTTTCTGTCATGTGGATCAAACACAACAGAAAGCTTACAAACCATTCTCCCTACATAAAAAGCGATATTGATTCCACAGCACAAGCACGTCCCCACCAAACGGATTAATGTGCACAAAATACAGGGGCCCTCCCGGCTGACAGTCACCTGTCGGTGCCGCAGAATGTGCATCGCGCCCCAAAGATCCGGATTGGCATTCGCTCCAGCGTTAACTGCTCAGAGCGCCTGCCGGCCAGGATGATCGGAGGCAGGTAGTGTGCGGTTACCAATTAATGGAAGATTTTCACTGCTAAGGTGTCTATCCTCTTTGTCCGTTAAACCCATATTCGCTATACACACAGTGAATACCAGCAAAGGGAGCTATAATGACAATTTAAATGAAAACACATCCTAATAAAAATGTCCACATAGATCCCATTAGAATTTCCACGACAGACCCTCCTCTTTGTCATATACTCCCGCATGTCTCTTGATGAATTCTGATAACCTTTTTCCTTAAAGATAACATTAGTCTTCTTCATGCATAAAACTCAGTTCACTCTCTCTCACGATGTTGGAAAGGATGTCAAAGTCAATCCGGACATCTGGTCTTCGATGGTTCAAAAAACACAAAAAAAATAAATGCAATTTAAAAGTAAAATTCAAAACAAATTCCAAAAACGAATTCCATTAGCGTGTGTGGACTTCCTTTCTGCGGGGGCTGACTCTTAGAGGGACGATAGGAGATGATGAGTTGTTGGTTGGGTTGGGATCCTTGGCATCTGATACATGGGTCGGGTTTCAGGACTCCTTGGCTCGGCGATAAGGATGTGGTCATCTGCCCGGGCTTGGGTGACTCGGTCGATCAGACAACAGGAGAACTTCACCACAGCGTATAGAAGGAATAGAAATAAAAACAGCATAAGAATATATACTCCTATTTCCTTCAGCCATGATCCCATGGAAAACAAAAAGTTCCCAAAACTACCCAGAGCCTTGAAAGGATTCCAACTCTCACTGCCTATAGCTCTGGCTCTGCCCTGAAGTGAAGTAACCTTATTAATATGGGCTTGGACCTTGTCACTGGTATCTGCAATCCAGGTACAACAGTCCTCTCCTATGAATTCACAGAAACCCCCCTTGAATGCTAAAAGATAATCAAGTGCCATCTTTTCTTGCAATTCCAGGGTCTTTATCTGTCTCTGCTCTTGGGTAATTTTCCTTACTGCTTCAACGGTTTCATTGAACATATCATCTACAATGGATGAGAAATTATTCAGTCGCTTCATCAGCTCGGTTCCCCACCCAGTCCAAGACGGGAACCATGCCCAAGCTTGATCATAAGAGGAAAACAGTTCCCTGTGAATTCTGCCTTGTGTCCATGTCTTTCTCCGCAACAGCAGATCCTCAGGATCAGTGGCAATGTAAGATGCGGGTACCAACTTCACTAAAGCACACAAACCACATAAGAAATAATAGGGACCAGTTAGAACTGTACATGATGAGTTTTCCTTACGGTCACGGGCACTGAGTAGTAACATAATAGACTGTGGGATTGCTCCCTTAGTCTTTACATCGCAACCTTCCTTCCAGCAGATATAGTCTGGTCTATTGGTGTCATTAAAAAGGCTAGGGGTTTCATTGGTCAGATTGACTGTTATACCTGTCTCACAAACCGTGGATCCTACAAATTTGCTTTCTGTGCCAAACTTAAGGTTAAAACACATCTGTGGACTACCTAATTGTCCTGATACCCATACTGGATTAGCAAGCATGGCACAAGCGTCAGAGCTAACGTTAAAATTATAACTGATGTTACCCTCTAGGAATGTGTCATTGAATTCTATAGACAAGTGTCTCCTGGTCGTCTTCGCAAACTTCTCATATTTCTTCATACCAATACGCACGTCGTATATAGCAAGAACTGCTGCCATTGCTGGGGTGTAATGGCTAGGTGGGGATTTAGAGCACACCCAGCAATTGGTCCTATTTGCTGCCTTAGCAAGTTGGAGGTGCATTTTGAACAATAGGTTGGGATGCTGTTCATCGTTACCCTCGCTAAAATACACAATGCTAAGCATATAAATAAAAACGATACTCCTCATTCTGGGATGTAGTTGAGCAGCTTCTTGCAGTGGCTGGCATGGACCCAGTTATCGCGTCCCTCAAGCTTCAAAGAAGTCGGCGTTGTCAGCTGGACCTGGTACAGCTCAGAATATCTCGGTTCCAGTCCTGTCCTCTGATGTTTTCTCACGATAACCCAATCACCTGGTTGAACAGAATGTACAGCGGTTATTAAGTCAGTGTCCGGGAGAGACTCCCGAACCCTGTGATGGACCTTCTGGAGCTCCCTTTGCAAGGACTGCACATACCCCGTCAGCTGAGAATGTAAAGATGACAGCTGCTGGGGAAAGTACAGTCCAGTTTTTGGTTGGCTCCCAAACAATACCTCATAGGGTGATAATTCATGGGGTCATCTAGGAGCATTCCTGATGGAATATAGAGCAATGGGGAGACATTCTGGCCATGGCTTTTTAGTATCAGCCATGATTTTCGAGATCCTATTCTTGATGATACCATTTAGCCGTTCAACCTTACCGCTACTTTGGGGATGATATGGGGTGTGCAATCCCTGGTTGATGTGAAGCGCCTTACATACCTCAGCAAAGATCTGACCAGTGAAGTGGGAGCCCCGATCTGACTCGATTGTTTCAGGTAGACCCCAGCGGCAAACTATTTCAAACAGAATTTTTTCGCAGTGGTAGTGGCATTGGCACTGTGGACAGGCCAAGCCTCTGGCCAACCGGAAAACATATCTACGCAGACCAAGACATGCTCGTACATCCCGCTCTTTGGCAACGTGATATAGTCTATCTGCATACGCTGAAAGGGATAGTCTGGTCTGGGCAAATGCCGTTTTGGGACTGTTACTGTTTTACCCACGTTGTATCGTGCGCAAACCAAGCTGGTAGCGGTAAAGTTAGCAGCTGCGGTGGTAAAGCCAGGGGCAATCCAATGCTCTTCCACCTGTGCACACATAACCATTTTGGACTGATGACCAGGATAGTGAGCCGAATGGGCCATCATTGGAAAGAGTGATCTTGGTAGACACCATTTATTACCAAGGCTCCAAATATTATCTGGACCCTGTGTAGCCCCCAAGGCCATCCATCTCCTCTTTTCCGCTTGGGACTGCAGTTTCTTAAATTCCTCTAGTGGCACATCAGAGGGGGTGGTCTCCACCACAGGGCTCAGAGCACCTTCCTTGGCAGCTTTATCTGCCAAGGCATTCCCATTGGCTTCCATAGTTGAGTCAGTAGTATGAGCCTTCACTTTCAGAATGGCTATCTCATGTGGCAGGCAGAAAGCAACGAACAGTCTGTCTATTAACGTGTTTCACCGGCTTCCCCGAACTAGTCATAAACCCTCTTGCCTTCCAGATAGGGCCAAAATCATGTGCCATCCCAAAAGCATATCTTGAATCTGTATAGATATTAATCCTCTGATCTTTATGGATCTCACAGGCCCTTGCTAGTGCCCACAACTCAGCTTCTTGTGCGGACATATGTGAACCTAATGAACCCTTTTCCACAATTTCACCGGATGTAGTCACTGCGTAGCCCGTGTGTGGTTTGCCATCTGGGGTGTAATACCTGGAACCATCGACAAAAAGGTTCTTAGCGTCTGGGATGGGAGACTCCTTCACCGGACGGACAGCCGCTGATTCCCACTCCATCAAAGAGAGGCAGTCATGTCTTTCCTCCTCTAGTTGTCCTATCAGGTGGGAAAATTGGTCAGAGGTAGAGAGATTAATGTTGTTAATTTTCAAAACTTTAAAACTGTCATTTTCCACACCGCTTTATTCCCCCTTCTCTTCCTCCTCTTTTACAGGAAGAAGAGATGCAGGGTTCAACATGGTGCATCGTTTAAGCATAAGATTAGTAGGTGTTAGAAGAGCCACTTCGTACTTGGTCAATCTAGCAGCGGAGAGATGTTTTGTCTGGACCTGATTTAAAATCTCCACTACTGAATGGGGAGTGTAGTCCAAGACTATGTCACCTACTTTCTGTAACAATACAGCGCAGGCAGCCACAGCTCGTACACATACCGAGGAGCCTCGGATGACTGGGTCTAAAGCAGTTGACAGGTACATGATGGGTCGGTACTTAGGCCCATGTGGTTGGGTCAATACTCCAGTTGCATGGCCCTAACTTTCATGACAGAAAAGATAAAAGGGAAGGTCATAGTTGGGCAGACCTAAAGCAGGTGCTTTGGAGAGTTCCTGGGTCAGATCCTGTAGGATTGCCCAGCTGTCATCAGACACTTGGAAGGTTGTTTGTGAGGTTAACTCATAAAGGGGTCCCAGTCTGGATGAAATGTTGGGGATCCAATCTCTGCAATAATTGACAAGTCCGAGAATGGCTCTAAGTTGTCAGATGTTACGTGGTCTCTGAATGTTTTCCAATGTCTGGATTCTCTGGGTAGTTAGATGTCGGGTACCCTGAGAAATGCAATGACCTAAGAAGATAACCTTCTCTTTGCAAAACTGGAATTTCTCTTTACTAGCCTTATTGCCCGTGGATGCCAGATGATTAAGCAGTGATACAGTATGCTGATAACAGGCCTCCCGCGTGGGACAACAGAGCAAAAAATCATCCACATACTGTAGCAATACAACCCCTGAATCCATCGGGGTCCATTGATCAAAAACTATCTTAAGTTTGCAACTGTACTCCGAGGGACTGGTCACTGACCCCTGTGGGAGACGAGTCCAAGTTACTTGTTGACCCTGAAATGAGAAAGCAAAAAGGTACTGGCACTGGGGATCCAGTGGCACCGAGAAGAGAGCATTGGTTAGATCAATGACACTGAAAAACTTTGCATTTGGTGGTACTGAGGATAGTAAAATATGTGGGTTAGGCACCAACGGAGCATCACTGACAATGATCTTGTTCAGAGCTCTTAAGTCATGTACCAGCCGGTACGTTGTTACCTGGCCTTTAGCTGTCTTTTTAGCCACTGGAAATAAGGGAGTTGTGCAAGGTGATTTGATGGGGGTGAGGACCTTTACCTGTAGGTATCTGTCAATTTGGATCTTAAGACTATCCATCTAAGCCACACTCAAAGGGTATTGTGGTAATCGGGGCAAAACGCTCCCTGGTTTGATGTTCATTGTTGTTGGCAGAACTGGAAGAATCCCTACATCATACTTATCAACTGCCCAGAGCTTTGCGTCCACTTCCACCAATACATCCAACTCAATAAAACAACCTGGTTCCGTTAGATATGGTAATGCTATCAACGTACATAGGCGTTCATCCGATAGGGCGCTGCTTACCACGATACCTGTTGGGGTGTATTCGATGATCGCCTGTATGTCTGATAAAATATCAGCTCCTAAAAGATTAATGGGAACATCATCCGATACCAATACAGACCTAACGGCTTCTGTGTGCTGTCCTAGCCTGTAATGGAGAGGTTCAGTCATTGGCAAAGACACTGTCTGACCCGTGAGATCTATGGTTGGAGTAGTCTCCCCCGAGAAGGGGACCTTGCCTCTGAGATCTTGAGATCTTAAAACAGTTTTGGCAGCACCAGTGTCAATGAGGCAAGGGAGGGGATATTTTAGTTCCTCGACGAACAAATTGATGTGGGCTGACACCGGTTTACCGACTCCCTATGATGAACTATGTGCCTTGTTAACTATACCTAAAATCGAAGTTTCTGATTCTTCTGGTATGAACTGCCACTTACCACGAGGACTTTCTGGTTCATTTGGGCACTCACGTTTGATGTGTCCCGACTTACCACATCCATAGCAAACCTTTCCTTTCCTGCGCTGGTAGTCATTTCTAGGCCCTCGGCTTGTTTGTTCCAGTGGTTGCTGTACCGTTCGGTCTGGGTAGGGGGCTTGGGAAACAAAAATTTTGGATGTTTTATCCTGCTTTTTCCGATCCATCTCTCTCTCTATAGCAGAAAGAGTGGATAGGATGGCTGGCATGGACATTTCATTAAATTCGGGTCTGGCTAAAAGTAACTGTTCTCGAATTTTTGTGTTGATGCCTTCTAGGAACTTAGCCCTTAACATAAGGTGGATAGCAGTGAGTCTTTCACCCTCGGTTGGTGTGTCTGGACCAACCTCCAGATCTGCATCCAATGCAGCCTGTTTCAGATGACGCCAGAAACAAGCACATTCCTCCCCTGAATTTTGGCTCAGCTTCATTACATCAGTAGTGGAGGTTGCACCATACAGGTCTGGAAGTTTTCCACGGAGGGCTGCACAGAATTCCCTCCCCCTTGAGGTTGTCTGCTCATGGGTGGTGACACCACAACGAAATATGATTGTGTTTGCTATCTCATGTCCAATTTTAGCCCTCAGAATCTGAGTACAATCCGTTCCACTCATGCTGTAACTGAACTGATTTTGCCCAAAAATTTTGCGGATTCGTCCTATAGTCAGGCAGTTCAGCCAGGATGCTTCTGATTTCTGAGGACGTGAAAGGAACATGCCAAACTACCCTTTCTCCCCTTATCCTTTCTCCATTAGCATTAGGGGCACCTTCGTATTGCTGTACTCGGACTGGATAAGTACCGGAGTCAGAATCAGGAGTGTACTGTGGTGGTGGTTGTTTCATTGGAGAATTAATGTGTACAGCCTCACCCACAGCTACTTCTGAAATAAGATTTCCCAACAAAGGATAAAGTGTAGGTGTACTGGAATCATACTTCCTAAGTTCCCTTATGCACTCCACAACTGTCCTGTTCCTCGTGTTAATTCCCCTTGCCTCACACAATGCATATAAGTCACCATTGGTAAAACGCTCATAGTTAGGAAAAGGATTAGAAAGAGGAGGAAGAGAGGTTTGAGGTATTTCAACAGATGGTTGAGGAAAGGAGACAGTGGGAGGTGTGAGAGTATTAACAGAGTCAAAGTTTGTGCTTTGCTGAGAAATTGGGGGGAAAGGTACAGAAACAGCAGAATAACCAGGAGAAACCACATTATTTTCAGTGTTAGCAGATCCGGCTCGTCTTAGCAAAGTAAGCCCAGAAAGCGCTTCCTCTGCCCCCTAAACCGGGTCACTAGACTCAGTTATCTCTTCAGGCCAAGTGTACATAATGCGGTTCTTCCGGATAGAAACCGCCTTCTGCACACCCTGTTCATTTACCATGATAGATCTCTGAAGCCACAATTGCGCTATATCTAATGTCTTTGTTGTCTGGAGCCTGGTCCTAAATTCAGTAATCAATTTCTCCCATCTCCAGACATCAAAGGTACCTTCCAAAGGGATACACCAACCAGTACCCTTGGACCAGTTATTCCACTTTTTGAGGGATCTCATGGCCCGAGCCCCAAACGCGGACTTCATGTACCGCGAAGCTGTTTGGCTAGATTGAGAGGCCTCGCTTCCCCCCTCATACATGGACGGCCCATTGCCCATGTCGATTTTAATCGACTTTTGCACCAAGTTTAGGAGCAACACTGCCGGGTGCCTTCTTTCACAGTGCTAGCTTGCTTCCGACTCCAATTAGTATACACGGCTTCCCCGCCGGTCAGCTAGAAACCTCAACCCGGTGGATTTGTACGACTATACAGTTCAGCAGCTACCACGCTCTCCCCACCCCTGGTACTGACACGGTTACACGTGGGGCGGGTTTCAGAATCTGCTCCTCACACGTTGAAGGCTGGAACAAGCGTGTCGCTTTCTCCCGTTTCACGTAGACCGGCCCAAAGTACACACGTCCCTTCCGACCTAACCCGTGCAGCCAAACAACCCCGAAAGTGCAACGAAATCCTCACTATACAAACTTGGCTTCAGTCTATCCCTTGATGTTATACTAAAGAATGGAGATGCCGGTTACTGATTACACACTGAAAAGTATAATGTCTCTACCTGGAACTCAAACTATACAAAGAACACTATCTCTATGGCAATAACCACAAATTAGCACATAACAAACCTGATTTTTATCAAAACTGCATCCGATACAAGAATGATACAGTTATTGAAAAATCATGGTTATACAACAAAAATGAGACAGAATCCTATGAATAAGCTGCTTAAACCAAATTGCCTATATGAAAAACTTAGATATAAAACAGTTATATCCAAAAACGTAGACGAAACAAGAAACAGATGAACTATATTAAAGCATTAAATCTGAACAAAAATATAAACAATGCTGTCTAAAAACAACTGCAAAACGTCACTGAATATTGAAATTCAGTAAAAAAAAAAACAGACTCCTCTCAAAACCGGAATTCAGTACATAAATCACGTAATTACTCTATAAAGAAAGTATTCTTTTTAGACAAAAGTGTAAAAAAAAACAGTCAAAAATGAAAAAACTAAAACAAAAAAGACAAAACTGATGATGACTGAATTCAAAATGGTGTCTCAGCCATGTGGTTCTTTGTAGTACAGCCCTGATGGCAGCAAGAATCAAAATGGTTACTACACCACATGGGTTTCAACACCACAACACCACTAAAATAAAAGACAAAAATGATGATGACTGAATTCAAAATGGTGTCTCAGCCATGTGGTTCTTTGTAGTACAGCCCCAATGGCAACAAGAATCAAAATGGCTACTACACCACATGGGTTTCAACACCACAACACCAAAATGGCGGCAAATTGTTACAAACTCGTGGCTAATGGAGAGAATGGCTCCTAAACACGTGTTGTGAACAAAATGGCGCTAAACATGTGGCTTTTGGTGTAGGAACAAATGTAACACTAAAAACAAATTAAACAGAATCTAGATTTGAAATAGAGCATAGACACTAACTATCTACAGGGAATACTGGTTCTCGGTTGTGCGGTGTAGTTTGTCACTTAAAACAGAAACTCAGTACAAAACTGGGATGTCTATGCTCACTTTACAACTTCAGCGTCTTCAACCACCAGTTTTACTAAGAAAATGAGTTGTGCTGTAAACGGACAGCTCAGCTCATCAAGTACTAACACTGTTTAAATCCGAAAAAAAACCAAGCTCAGCAAATGCACAAACTTATTGTTAAACCAAACGGTTTCCCGCCGATAAACACAGCACAAAGACTTATTCGCTCACCCTCCACTACAATGATAGCTCAGACAGAGATAAGTAGCCGTCTAACAACAAAGTAATGCCGGTCGGTAAAACACTATGCTGCTGAGATTAACACAGGCACTCTATTTTTATCCTAGCAAAACTTACTATACATACAGAAACTGCAAACAGTTATAACACAGCACTCAATACATACAGCAACTGTTCAGAGCACACTGTACACAGATCATTCAATACACATTCACTCGTACACCTTTAGGTTGTATCAACTGGGAATCTATAGAGGGCTACAGTATAGATTATTCCACAATTAATAGACCTAACCCAATTAACCAACCCCTTCGTTATACAAAAAGAGATGAGTGCAAAAGAAGGTTCTTTTGCGAAGTGGAGTTTAACTTACACAGCGGAAAGAGAAAACCAAATCCCAGCTTCAGCACAACAAAAATTTGCAAAAACTGAAAAAAAAAAAGTTTGTCTTACCAAACGGCCGGCCTTTGATGTGCTGAATAAGGACTCACTCTCTCCTCTCGGTTCCGCTGTAAATTAAACCACCGTCGGCACACTGTCCTGGCTCACCATTGAATGTCAGAGAAATATTATTATTACCCGGTTGTAATATTAATAAGATATTCCGCTCTCTTTGTATAAGGAAATCCAAACACGTTAGATATCAACCAGTTATTCAGATGGAGGCTGCTTCACGGTCGATGGTCATAAAGTGCCAGTCTCAGGCTTCCTCGTTTATTTTATAGTTGCAAAACAGGGGTTTACAGTGGGAGGGGATGGCTATACAACATCAGCCAATCAACCTCCAAGGTAGTCACATGACATAAGCTTAACACAAACAACAACCAATGGCACACACAATACAAAAGATACAATAGAAAGAGGCGTGTATGTTCATGAACAAACGAAGGCAGCACACATGAGTTCCCGCCGAAAGGTGTGCAAAGATGCATGCTCCCGAGTTAACAAAGAAACACATGGAGCTGAAAACCATGTCAAACCTTATACCATGAATACCAAAAGGCCAGCATGTTAACTCATGGTGGCTGCTTCGCTAATTCACGTGCATGTTTTGCCGCCATTAACTATTAGCGTGAATCCTATTAAATACGATTCTATGGATCATATATAATAGTGATTATGCTACTGTTCCATTAGAGGTTAAATTATGCACAAAAGGAAAATAGCTGCAGGTTTCTGTCATGTGGATCAAACACGACAGAAAGCTTACAAACCATTCTCCCTACATAAAAAGCGATATTGATTCCACAGCACAAGCATGTCCCCACCAAACGGATTAATCTGCACAAAATACAGGGGCCCTCCCGGCTGACGGTCACCTGCCAGTGCCGCGGAATGTGCATAGCGCCCCGAAGATTCGGACCGGCATTCGCTCCAGCGTTAACTGCTCAGAGCGCCTGCCGGCCAGGGTGATCGGAGGCAGGTAGTGTGCGGTTACCAGTTAATGGAAGATTTTCACTGCTAAGGTGTCTATCCTCTTTGTCCGTTAAACCCATATTCGCTATACACACAGCGAATACTGGCAAACTGGCAAAGGGAGCTATAATGACAATTTAAATGAAAACACATCCTAATAAAAATGTCCACATAGATCCCATTAGAATTTCTACGACACTTTCTTCGGAATAAAGGATTTTTTGAAGGAAAAACCTTGAACAGGTCTCTCCTTCCTCCATCTCTTCCACCTTCGCCCGGAACACAATTCCTTTCCCTTTCTCCTTTACCATCAAATTCCGCTGTTCACGTACAGCTTTGATTTCCTCGTCCACCTGCACACCCATTTTTTTACATTTGAACAAGAAGTGCAACCTATTCACCAACTGTTCCTCCTCCTCTCATTTTTCCTTGCACTTTCTCTTCCCATTTTCTTGAAGAAGGCCCGAATTGCTTCCTTTGCCCAATCCCACCACTCCAGCACATTCTTAAATTCACGTTTTTGAAAGGTTAGGACTTCATAAAAGGATTCAAACTTCCTACAAATGTTTTTATCCTTCAACATTGGGCAATTCCTTTTCCACACACCTTTCCCAAATTCCACTCCCCCATCCAGGTTCAGCGCCCCTGAAATGATGGAGTGGTCGGAAAATGTCACTGGACTGACCTCATAGCCCTCCACCTTTAAAAAGGAGGAACACAGAATAAAATCAATCCTAGATTTCACAGTGCCTTTGTCAGAGTGAAATGTAAAGGATAGATCCCTTTTTTCCACCACTGCTGCCACATCCTGCAAATGGAAATCATTCACTATATCGTTCAAAAGTTTAGAGGAGCTGTCCACACAACCACCCTGTCTTTCTTCACTCCTCCTCACACAATTGAAGTTACTAACCAACACAGTTGGTATTCTCCCAGGCAACCATACTTTTAGTACTTCCAGAAAGGCACACCTCTCCTTTTTATCCACAGGCACATAGCAATTGATCATACAAAACTTTTTTTCTAGCAACTCAAATATGGCTACCTGCATCCTCCCCGGCACCACCACTTCATGTGACACACACCATATGTTTTTGTTTTTGACAAGAATACCTTCTGCTTCACTTCTTGTCCCACACACTGGAGACCACAAGGACGTCCCCCACTTCCACTCCTTATTTGGCACTTTATAGCGCACTCCTGCAGACAGATAACATCCGATTTCAGTCTGCTCAGGTGCTCAAGCACAAACACTCCTCTCCATATGGAGCAAATGCTGCTTACATTAATTGAACTAAACCATAAAGTCATAATAATAATAAAAATACATTTCATCATGACACCTGTCATTATTAACAACCTAAATGTGTTGTATCACCTCCGTCTGCTCAACACCCTGCTCATCACTTTTCACCTTCTGTCTCCTTCTATATATCGGAGAACTGGCGGACTCCTCTTCGGAACCCCCATCAGCAGGTAAGGGCAAGGAATTCCCACCCCCCCCCCCCCCACACCAGAATCCTCCTCCCGTGCGCTTTTGTATTTCGGCATGCTATGCACATCCGCTATAACCAATTCCTGTCCACATTTCCTCACTAACTACTGTTTGCATGTCATCCTCCTCACTCATAATCGCTGACAAACACGCAGGGCTGGACAAAGTTGGTAATACATCTTCTGCCTTCATGCTGCTCTCTTCCATCCCAGATGGGGCGCTGCTCGGTCTCTTCTCCTTCACACCCGAGACTTTATGATGTATACCACCTGATGCCCTCATACTGGCTTTAGAGTGGGTTCCGCCATCCTTCACCTTACCCTCGGTAACCGCAATGTCACCTCCACCACCATGGCAGGCTCTTCAGGTGCAGCTTCACTGATTATGCCATCCGAGGGAGGTACACGTGAGTCCACATCAGTGGGTCCCATAGTGTTCCTTTACCTATGTACAGGCTTTTTTAATCTCTGCTGCTGTTCTCTCTCTTTCTCCGCCTTCTTCAACTTTTCTTCCAAGACAGCCACAGACTTTGCATTTGCGTATTCCTCACCCAATTTGGCCAGATGTCCTGGCCTCTTACAAATGTCACATACCTTCCTTCCTTTGCAATCTTTGGAAAGGTGTCCTAAATCCCCACAAAACCTACATTTCAGTGTTTTGTCACATTCTGCACTAGTATGCCCATACACGAAGCACTTCCTGCAAAAACTGGGTTGACCAGGTGTCACGTACCTGGCGGTGGAGTCTGTCTTGTGCAGGAAGCAACCACTCTTGCGGCCCTGGTTCGAGGGTCCCCGGTAGAGCAGACAGGGAGCCCAGGAGCTCAGGAGGGCATGAGGGCTGGACAGGATCCCTGGTGGTGATAAGGATGGTCCGGTGCAGCTCGTGCAGGTAGCGGATGGTCGTACAGGCCAGGTCGGTAACAGGCAGGCAATGTGGTACAAAGGGTGCAGGCAAAGGGGTCGTCAGGTGCAGGCAGGGTCGTCCACAGGCTGGCAGCAGAAGTACCAGAGGATCAGGCAGAAGAGTGGTCGTGGGCAAGCTGGGGGTCGGTGCAGGCAGAAATCAACAAGGTCTAGGTCAAGCCGGGTCTCAGGATCAGATAAACAGGAGATCAGGACGCTCAGAAACACTCACACGCTGTAGAACGAACAGCATTTGCTACAGGAAGCAGGAAGTTTAAATAGGGCTGCTGCTGCTCCAGGAATTAGAGGAAAGCACAACCAGATGTAATTAACCCTTAGCACAGTCTTCTAACATTGCCCCCCCCCCAAGGGGCAGCCTCCGGATGCCCAAACGGACCCCTCTTTCTTGGCGGTTCCTTTTGAAGGCTTGAATTAGCTCCTCTGCATGACCATTTGCTTCTGGCTCCAAGGAATTTTCCTCAGGGCCGTAGCCCTTCCATTTAACCGGATACTGGGTGGAACCGCCTCTTTTCCGGCAGTCCATGATGGCCTCTACCTCGTACTCCTCCTCTCCATTTACCAACACTGGTTCAGGCGGGTCCGGACTTCGTCCCGGAAAGGGATCTGGGGCCGCTGGTTTCAACAGAGAGCAGTGGAAGACCGGGTGGATACGCAGTGAAGAAGGGAGGTCGAGTTCAAACGCCACCCTATTAATTTTCCTCTTAATGGGAAAAGGCCCGATGAACCTTGGCCCCAACTTTTTAGACGGGCAGGCTAATTTCAGGTTTCGGGTGGAAAGCCAGACTTGATGGCCAGGCTGCAAATCTAGCTCCCCCCGCCTTCTCTTGTCGAAGGCCTCCTTGTTCACTCCCTGAGTTCTGGATAGGGTGTCCTGCAGGAGCTTGTTGTTACTTTCAAAAAAGTCTGTTGTCCTTTGGGCTGCTGGGACTGTGTTCTCCATGGACAGGGCAGGAAGGAATGTGGGGTGGAACCCATAGTTGGCCCAAAACGGAGGCTGTTTGGTGGCCGAGTGGATGGAGTTGTTAAACGCAAACTCGGCCAATGGCAACAGAGAAACCCAGTCGTCTTGCGAGAAGGAGGAAAAGCATCGGATGTACTGCTCCAGCGTTTGATTTGTTCTCTCTGTTTGCCCATTAGTCTGGGGGTGGTATGCAGAGGAAAATGACAGCTTGATTCCTAAGGATGAGCACAGGGCTCTCCAAAACCTGGAGGTGAATTGGACTCCTCTGTCCGAGACAATACTGATGGGGACTCCGTGGAGTCGAACTACTTCCTTGATAAAAGTCTCTGCTGTTTCTGCAGCCGTAGGTGTGCCATCTTAGTCATGCGGTCGACGACCATAAATACCGTAGAGTACCCCCGGGAAGGGGGTAATTCCACAATAAAGTCCATGGCAATTTGGGACCATGGGCGTTCAGGTACCGGAAGTGGGTTTAGAAGACCCCAGGCCTTGGCCTTGTCAGTCTTGTTGCGGGCACAGACAGAGCAGGTGCTGACATAGCCCTTGCAGTCCTCATCAGCTTTTGGCCACCAGAAGGTGCGGGAGAGCAATTCAACTGTCTTGCGTACCCCAAAGTGGCCAGCCAACTTGTGGTCATGGCAGAGTTCTAGAACGGCCACCCGTTGACCTGCCGGCACAAAGATCCTGTTACCGTACCACCAGAGACCATTCTTTGCCCGTAGTCTGGAATCAGAAGGGCCGGAGGAGCTTGCCAGGGAGCGCCTGATCTGCGAGAGCAAATCTTCCTGGGTGAGGAGAAAGTTCCGTGAGGGCAAGATTGTATCAGGAGGTGTGGTATCTCCGGGTTTGCAGAACATTCGTGACAGAGCGTCCGGTTTGACATTTTTTGACCCAGGCCTGTAGGTGAGGTGGAATTGAAATCTGGAGAAAAATAGAGCCCAACGGGCTTGTCGTGGTCTCAGTCTTTTTGCCGTTCTCAGGTACTCCAGATTTTTATGATCAGTGTATATGAGGATGGGATGCGTGGCCCCCTCAAGTAGATACCGCCATTCTTCCAGGGCAGACTTAATGGCCAGGAGTTCTCTATCTCCCACATCGTAATTCCTTTCTGGAGCAGACAATTTGCGAGAGAAGAAAGCCACCGGATGAAGCAAGGCCTTGGCGCCTTGCCTTTGTGAAAGGATAGCCCCCACTGCGACCTCAGATGCGTCCACTTCCAGAACATAGGGCAGGGCCGGATTAGGATGCTTGAGGAAAGGAGCTAAGGTGAACAATCCTTTTAACTTTTTGAACTCTGCCTGGGCTTCCAAGGACCAATGATATTGGGTGTTCTGTTTCGTAACCTGGGTGATAGGGGTAATAATGGCAGAGAACCCCTTAATGAAACGTCTGTAAAAATTTGCAAAGCCCACGAAACATTGGACCCCTTTCTTGTCAGATGGTGCCGGCCAGTCCAAGATGGTGGAGACCTTTTGTGGATCCATGTTGATGCCTGTTACTGTTATAACTAGTCCGAGGAAGTGGATGCTTGACTGTTCAAAAGAGAATTTCTCTGCTTTGGCGTACAGCCCATGTTGTCGCAGACGAGCCAGAACTGAAGAGACATGCTTGCGATGTTCCTCGAGGGAGGAGGAGAAAATCAGGATGTCATCTAAGTAAATGATGACGAACAAATCCAAATAATCCCGGAATACATCATTTACAAAGGGTTGGAAGGTGGCAGGAGCGTTGCACAGTCCAAAGGGCATAACCAGGTACTCGTAGTGCACAAATCGAGTACGAAAAGCGGTTTTCCACTCGTCGCCTTCCCGGATTCGGACCAAGTTATATGCTCCCCGGAGATCCAATTTGGTAAAGACGACAGCGGAGCCCAATCTCTGGAACAGTTCTGGGACCAGGGGTAACGGGTAGCGGTGTTTAACCGTGATTCTGTTGAGCTCCCTGTAGTCTATGCAAGGACGCAGAGACCGATCCTTTTTTTCGACAAAGAAAATGCCGGCCCCCGCAGGGGATGTGGAAGGCCTTATGAAGCCCTTGTTCAAATTGTCGTCCAGATAGGCCTTGAGGGCCGCCAATTCTGGTTCGGACAAGGGATAGATCCTCCCAAAGGGTACTTCAGCTCCGGGCAGGAGCTCAATAGGGCAGTCATACGGCCTGTGTGGTGGTAGTTGCTCTGCCCCCTTTTTACTAAACACATCTAGATAGCTGTGATAGGCTGCGGGCACAGCTAGCCGGACATCCGGGTCAGGATCCGGGTTCAGGCTGAGCAAGGTGGGAGTAGCGTCCTTAGGCCGCTGGAGGCAGTGTTGGCGACAATATTGGGACCGAAAGTTTACAGTCCCCGTGGTCCAATCAATGTCGGGGTCATGTGCCCCGAGCCAGGGCAGGCCCAAGATGATGGGGAACAAGGGGGACGCTATGATGTCCAGACGAAGCAACTCCCGGTGACCGTCAGCTATGGTGGCAAAAAGAGGAGTGGTTTCCTGGGTGACGATGCCAGACTTGATGGGGGATCCATCCGCCAGGCGGATGGTCATCTGGTGGGTCTTGGGTTGAAGTGGAATGTGATGTGTGGCTGCATAATTTTCATCCAGGAAGCAGCTGCATGCTCCTGAATCAATAATCGCAGTGACCTGGGTAATCCCTCCGGGAAGCTGCAGAGAAAGGGAGATGATAAAGTGAGAGACCTGACTGGGCAGGTTAGGCATTTCCACTGAAGAAACCGGCAGGCACTTACCACGCTTAGCGGGGCAGGACCTCACCACATGCCCAGGTTCCCCACAGTATAAGCACAGGTTCAGGGAAAACCTCCGTTGTCTCTCTTCAGGGGTCAGGGAAGGGCGCAGTAGCCCTATCTGCATGGGCTCAAGTCGGTCCATTGGAGAGGCGGAGGAGGTCGCTAGCGGAAAAGGAGCCGGACTGGGGTATCTTGGAACTCGGGGCAGCATCCAGGCGGGCCGCAAGGAACCCGAGGATCTTTCGGCGCGGCGTTCCCGGAGTCGCCGGTCAATCTGGATTACCAGGTTGATGAGGGCTTCTAGGGTGTTGGGCACCCCTACACGGGCCAACTCGTCCTTGAGGGACTCAGACAGACCCAGGCGGAACTGATAACTGAGTGCAGCGTTGTTCCAGGCCGTGTCTGCTCTCCACCTCCGGAATTCCGCCACATAGTCCTCCACGGACCGACGACCCTGCTGGGGGGTATGCAAGGTAGCTTCAGCTGTAGCGGCCTGGTGAGGATCATCATAGAGCTGCGCCATTGCTAGGAAGAAAGCAGCTAAGGAGGTGACCTCTGGAGCTCTCTGTTCCCAGAGTCTGTGGGCCCAAGACTGGGGCTCATCCTGCAGGAGGGAGATGACTAGACCCACTTTTGTGGCCTCCAGTGAGGAAGTACGGGGCTGGAGACTGAAATACAACTCACATGCATTCTTGAAAGCCCTGAATTTGCGCCGGTCCGCGGCAAACTTGTCTGGTAAGGGGACTTTAGGCTCTGATGGCAAGGCCACAATAGTGCGACCTGTGGACTGACTAGTCCCAGAGGCTGCAGGTGCAGCAAGCTCCTGAACCCGTTCTTCCAGCCGGGTGTAGCCTTCTTGCAGGCTTTGGACCGCCTGAGTGAGGCCAGCCAGATGGGCACAAAGTTCATCCATAGCAGAGGGTGCTCCCTGCGCAGACTCAGTCATGGCTGTTCGTTGCTGTCACGTACCTGGCGGTGGAGTCTGTCAACAGGCTGGCAGCAGAAGTACCAGAGGATCAGGCAGAAGAGTGGTCGTGGGCAAGTTGGGGGTCGGTGCAGGCAGAAATCAACAAGGTCTAGGTCAAGCCGGGTCTCAGGATCAGATAAACAGGAGATCAGGACGCTCAGAAACACTCACACTCTGTAGAACGAACAGCATTTGCTACAGGAAGCAGGAAGTTTAAATAGGGCTGCTGCTGCTCCAGGAATTAGAGGAAAGCACAACCAGATGTAATTAACCCTTAGCACAGTCTTCTAACACCAGGGTAGTACAGAAACCCCCTTTCTCCTCCAACATTGAAGGTAGTGGGGGCCTCCTCACTCCTCCCACACAAAAAGGGTCAGACTTAAACCGGGCAAAGAATCTATATTTGCCCAACCATATCCCATACTTGTTCAGAATTTTGTCACCCCCTCTCAATTCCTCACAATAAGAATTAAGAAAGGCCCTTACCAGATTAAGGTCGGCAAACGGGTTGTACCACTACCACTTTTTCATCTTGCATAAACAAGGGGGTTATAACAAACTTTCAGATCAACCATATTCAACTTCTTTGTGTCCTCGAACACATTCCAGCACACCTCGTTAAAAGCAAAGGTGATATTGTAAATACCTTGCCGAGTAAAGTCTTGTAGACAAACAATGTCTCTTACCGCTAAGCCCAGGACGTCGAACAACAAATCCACCACGACATTCTGAAGGGAAACTTCCTCCTTGAATTCCGGCTTCACCTGAAACCGAATTGAGTCTCCAAGACCCCAAGTCACCATCTTGCACCGGAACCACCCTGGCTGCTTTCAAAGAAGCCAACGGGAACCCCACAAGGGGGCCCCGATGGATCTCTTCTCTTACACACAACCAGATGTGTGGGGCTAAGTACCCACAATCGCCCTCTCGTATGTTTCCAGTAGCGTCCCACCCAATAGCAGCAGGTGGTGAACCAGTTAAGGAGTCACCACCAGGCCGAGCAGGACTTGTAATTTACACAAAACCCTTTATTTTATTTATTTATTTATTTTTTTACCATCAGTTAAACTGCAATAGACCATTCAACGTAAAAACGTCATCACCGTCACCATCAGGTCAGCAGTATCACATCATTGGTAAACACACATAAAACACAACACATAACGCACATACTTTGACATAGACTCAACATTGGACTAACATGCTCCATCTCTCCACAGTTTATCTGCATCTTGTTTCCCTATTTTCTGCACATCAAACATGTAACACGTATACATTCTGGCTAGTATCAATTTTGCCACATCCTCAGGCATCAGTTCTTCCTTTTTGAACACAAGCAGATTCCTTGTGTCCCAGACTGCCTCTCTAAAAATAACAAAAAAGATCCATGATATCCTACAGTCTCTGCCATCCGCCCATGCTGACACAAATTGTTTTATGTCCTGGTTGTGTATTCCTAGGACTACAGCAAGAAACCGAGAGAACATCTTCCGGACTTGATCCATGAAGGGGCAAACAAAAAGTAGATGACTCAAATGCTCTGGGCCTCCGCAGCCCACCCGTGGACATTTGTCTGACCCACTCAGACCTCTGCTCTTCATAAAAGTTCTTGTTGGAAGGCAGTCGTGTAACACCATCCACGTAATGTCCTTTTGCTTGTTTGAGACACCTTCTGTCTCAAACCTCCTCCAGGTAAGTGCAGACTGTCTTGTATTTAAGTATGTTACTCCACTTTCTATTTCTTTCTCTCTTAATTCTTTCATTATTATTCCTTTCTCCATCTCTTTAAGTTCCATCTCCTCCACTCCCAGCAGTTTCCTACTTTCCCCTAAAAGTGAGTAAAGGGGGGGGGGGGAACTACCTGTGCATGTGGTTTTGTGAAATCTTTCCCCACCCACTTCCACCTGACAAAGCACCATCCACCCAGATACTTTGCCAAAAAGGCCGCCCTGCTTCCTCCATGTATCAGCCTGTTGACCATTAGTAAATAGTGGTTTTATGAATCTGTCAACATTAGGGAAGCCTAGCCCCCCTTTACATTCCTCCTTCATTACTGTCACCCGGGCTACTCTGTCCATACGTGATCCCCAAAGGAAGCAGTAGAGCTCCCTCGTGATCATCTGTACCCACCTTTTGCCTGGGGGCATCACCACACAAGTGTACAGCAGCAGGGGCAGAATAACCCCTTTAATTATAAGAACCTTACCCCTCAAAGACAGATCCCTTAGCTTCCAAAACCCAAGCTTGCTTCTTGTTTTGGCAAGCATTTTCTGAAAGCTGGTTTTGCCACCTAGCTTTTTATCAAAATGTACTCCCAATACTTTTATTCCTCCACCTCCAGTACCTCATCTGCTTTGATTGGGATTACCCATCCAAGCTGACAACGTTGGCGCTTGCTCCAGTTGACTGCCATTCCTGTTACGCTACAAAAAATCTTCAGATGTAATTTAGCCCTGTCCAAGTCCCTCTGTGATGTTCCCACCACTACAATATCATCCATATATGCCACAGTTTTGACACTTAGCGCTCCAATCCCACTGGTATGACAAAGCCCTTATGGACCTTGTTTTCTTGGATCCTCTGTAGTAAAGGTTCCACCACGGAGATGAAGGCCAAGGGCGATAGTGGACACCCCTGTCTCATGCCAGATTTGACAAGAAAAGAGTCACTCAAATTTCCAATCAACTAGGACTTGGCTGGAGATGTTTTTGTATAATCCTTTTATCGCTTTGACCATGGATGCTGGAAGCCCCATGCTCTTCAATACTTGCAAAAGAAAGGCATGGGAAACTCTGTCGAAAGCCTTTTCCAAGTCAATACTTTCTATGACTAAAGGACTATTATGGGAATTGGCAAAATCAATCATATCTCTCAACAGCACCAAATTGTCCACTATTCTCCTGCCAGGAACAGCACATACTTGACGTTCATTAATCATTTTCCCCGCTGCATCTCTCATTCGGTTTGAAATGACCTTAGACAACATTTTGTAGTCAGAGTTCAACAAGGAAATGGGCCTCCAATTACGCAACTCCTTTTTATCCCCGGCTTTAGGTATCAGCACAATCACACCTTCAGACATCGACTTGCTCATTTTTCCCTCCTGGTAAGCGCATCGAACCACCTCGCATACCTGCTTACCCACCACATGCCATAGCTTATTATAAAACTCGCCAGGGAGCCCATCCTTTCCAGGTGTTTTGTTGCATGCTAATCCTTTGGCCGCCAAGCAGATTTCTTCATCCGTTATTGGACTTTCCAAAATGTCACACTCTTCACCTCCCAACCTCCCTTCCACCACTTTGCAATATTCTCTCATTTCCTCTTCCCCTACACTCAGTCCCCCTTTAAAAAGCTTTTCATAAAAGGACCTCACTGCTTCAACCACCTCCTCTCCCTCCACCTCCCCTTGCGGTCCATTAACCACTTGCATGGGCTCCTTCCTCTGAAACGCCCTTTTGAAGAAGAAGCGCGTGCACCTTTCCCCTTGTTCCAACTGTTCCACCCGCGAGTGGTATATGATCATCTCTCCTTTTTCCCGTAGCACTTTTCTTCTCTCCTTTCTTACTTTAGAGAATTTATCTCCCACCTCCACTCCCTATAATTTATACAACATTTGCAGTCTTAACCAGCCCCGCCTCCTTCCTCCGCCCCTCCTGAGTCAACCTCCTGCTCCATCTTATAAAATAATGTTTAATCTCTACTTTGGCCCAGTCCCACCAACTTAGAATGCCGGAAAACTCTTATTTTTAATTAAAAGGGTAAAAAAAAACTCAAAATGATCTATCACCTTCTCCTCTTGCAGAAGGCGAGTGTTTAGCTTCCACACCACCCTTCCGTATTTTATCCTGGAGTTAGATTCTAATTCCACTTTAAGAAGGCGGTGGTCTGAAAAAAGAACCACTTCTGATGAAAAGGACATCGGGACAACTGTCTCAGAGACCAACATAAAGTCTATTCGGGATTTAACTATCCCTTTGTCCGAAAAAAAAAAAGTAAATTTATTCTCTTCAGTTCCCATTTCCTGTCCCACATCACATAACTTAAAGTCCAGAACTAAATTATTCAACAAAACTGACGTACTATCCAGCGTTGCCGTAGACCCACCCACCCTGTCATTAGTACTTCTAAAGCAGTTGAGATCTCCAACCAACATGGTAGGACTTCTTCCTGGTAAGTATAGTGCCAAGGTCTCAAAAAATTCCTGCCTTTCCCTTCTGGATACTGGGGCATAGCAGTTAAATAAACGAAGCTCAGAAACTGGGCCCTCTAAGTGAATCAGCATCAACCTACCGGGAATTATGATTTTATAGCTAGATATTTTCAGCTTATTCCCTTTTAACAACACACCAACTCCTTCATTCTTATTAGTACATGCTATGGACCATACCGATTCACCAGATGGCCATTCATGCGGTTTAGGAGCATTCTTGATCATGCATTCCTGCACGCATATCACATCACACTGCATTTTACTCAAATCATCAAAAATGGCAGCCCTCCTATTTGAGGAGCCTATGCCCCTCGCATTAACTGAGGCTACGCAGATCATTTAGATGGCCCTAGGCTCGTTCCACTCCTACCCTGACTTTTCCGTTGCACTTCTTTTTCAGATTCATCGGACTCTGACACCGTCAAATCCCTCCTGATCCTAAGATCAGTGCTGCAAGGACTATCAGATAAGTTTTCTTTCCGGATCCTTTTGCGTGCAAGACTCCTCCTCCTCCTCCCTCTGGGTAGATATTTTCCCCCTTTGAGCTGCTGTAGGGGGCCGATCTGATTGGACTATCTCCTCCTCACTTTCCTCCTCCATCTCCTCTTCCATCTCCATTTTGGCACCCCAATCTTGCACCTTGGCTTCCACCTCCTCCCCTTCCGCCACCACTCCTACTCTGCTAGCTGTGGGTTGCCTTCCCCCTGCCACATCAGCTTAGGAGGGACCCTTGTTACCCCGCTTCAAGTTGAAGTCCCAAGCCTTATGTCCTGCCTTCCCACACAGATCACATACCGTGGGTTTAGTGCACCTGGCAGCATGATGCCCTGCCTCCCCACATGTCCTGCAGCACTCTCCAGTCTCACATTCCTCCTTAACATGGCCATTCTTAAAGCACTGCCTGCAGAACTTAGGCTGTCCTACATAAAATAGGGAGCACCTTTGTCCTGCAATTGAGAAGAGGGCAGGAGGGTGGCGAAAGCCACCATAGCCATCATCATCCTTCTCAAAACGAACCTTAAACTTGACCTTACTCCGGTAAATCCCGTAAACATTTTTTAATTTTCTCTTCCGTTCACTGACAGACACAGCCTTCTTATGACACATGGGGTTATGCTCATCCTACTAGGAGTAGACTAGGCAAAAACAAACAAAAGCGTAGGTTGGCCCCCAAAATTGGTGACCGGCGGGCGTGCCTTGCCCGCGATACGCCACCCGTGGGGCTTCCCGCAAGCGTATCACAGCCGACCTGACCCCTTTCTAAACCTAAGATCTATAGGAGATATGGTGGTCGGTCGAAGAACTATCGTCAGAAGTAGTCTACTTAGAAGTCCTCTGGCGTCGAGGGTTTCCCTTGGTCCAGATGAGGAACGTGATCCGTTTTCTTTTGACTACACGATACGTCTCGTCCCCCTAATATACGACTCCACTCCTGCCGGGGGACCCTCCCCGGTTGGATGCGAAAACAAACAAAAACGGATCAGATGAGGATCATCCTACTCGTATTGGGGTACACAGTATTCTTCCG
>BLSH010171519.1:1796974-1814778 GCA_018402905.1 Glandirana rugosa
ATGACCTCCACCCAGATAGAATTCTCACCAGGACAATACCTGTTCCACCTGACAAAAGTTCCAATTAGACACTACCACAAATCATTGACTATGCACCTCATCAATGCCGCACGGATGTGTATCCCGGTTCATTGGAGGTCCGCAGTCACTTCAACGTTAGCGGAGTGGCTCCGGAGAGTCAATAAAATAGCAGAGATGGAGGAGCTGATCTTCATCACTCTTGACAAGTCCACTCAATACACCGCGATCTGGGAACCTTGGACCTCATTTAAAAATACTCAAAATTACCAAGATCTACTCTCCCTGAAACTATAATAAGCTGAAATACGTAGACAGTGGGTACACCCTGCCCCTTTAAGGGGGACTATGCTGGGGAGGGTTGTTGGTGAGACCATCACCCCCTCCCCTGGATTCACTCCAGATCTGGCCTTCATAGTGCCCCTCTCCCACCCGTATCTTAGCCTCTCTACCGACCCTCACTCCACTCCCCCTCCCCACATTTAGCTAATGGGCGGCCGGAGTCAACTTAGTATTAACTGACTCCGAGCCACGAGCAGACAGTGGTACACCGCACCAGGCGCCCCTCGTAGCTCAAAGCGTACGGATCCAATTGGGATTAATGCCCTTGCCTTGGAAGGTCACTGGGGGCAGTTGCGACTTAAGAATAGCAGTCTTTCACTGGACCAAAGCTCTCATGTACTTCTTGACAAAGGGAGCCTCCAGCTGTAAGGAATCAGATGTAAAGATTGTACTACTGCTTATAATATGTATGTAACAAGGCCTAGTGTTGTTCTAGACCTTATGCTTGTAACTGTCAAAATTGAACAATGTTCAAGATAATTGTATGATCGATAAAAACCTAATAAATCGTTTATGGAAAAAAAAAATTCTCATGGTTTGTAAACGCAGCAACTTTTGCGCAAACCAATCAATATATGCCTATTGTGATTTTTTTTTTTTACCACAAATATTTAGAAGAATATATATCGGCCTAAACTGATGAATACATTTGTCTTTTATATATATATACTTTTTGGACATGTATTATAGCAAAAAGTAAAAAATATTGGTTCTTTTTTTTCAAAATTGTCACACATTGTTTATAGCGGTGATCAGAAATGATGTAGAGGTGATCAAATACCACCAAAAGAAAGCTCTATTTGTGGAAAAAAAGGACATCAATTTTGTTTGGGTACAACGTCCCATGACCGCGCAATTGTCAGTTAAAGCGATGCAGTGCAGAAACGCAAAAAGTGCTCTGGTCAGGAAGGGGGTAAATCTTTCCGAGGCTGAAGTGGTTAAGCATTGGGCATAGTGAAAGGACCAAAAGAGATCTGCTATGGCCTTACATTCTTTATGTGGGCATTTCTCATTGTCTTTTAGGCCTTTGTCCTTCAGAAAGGACATGGTGGGAAAGATAGCTCATTAAAGTGGTTGTAACCCAAAAAAAAGTTCCTGCTCCTTTACAGCAGGATACACTGTATAGTGCTTGTGCTGTGTCATTTGTCCATTCTCTGTTTTAAGAAACCTGACTGATCCTGCCAGTTTCTGTGTCCCCCTGTCTGTGCTGACCACGGTAATCATGGCTGCTGATCCCTGATTACCATGGTCAGGTTATGAGTCTCCATCATCCTGCTGCTCTCCTCCCTCCCCCCTCTCTGCCTGTCAGTCTGTATTATCTATCTCCTCCCCGCCCTCTGACCGCTCTAGCTGTTTAAAGAGCTGCGTAAATTGTTGGCGCTATATAAATCCTGTATAATAATAATAATAATAATAGTAACAAATGGTGTAATCCCCAAAAGAAATAGGTGGGAACTAGTCCCAACCATGAATGGGATTATTTACGACGCAAGGTTGTCTCTGAGGTAAACACTAAAACACAGAGTATAAAAATGTATTTTACTTGCATCATGCTTGTTACTGTTCAACAGAGCAGAGCTTGGGCATAGACTGGTCTAATGCATTTCGTGGAGTTTAGTCCCCGCTTCTTCAGGGAAAATGACTATGCCTCTAAACTTTAAATTCAAAAGGATATAATTACAATCACACATGTAGTTTTACATAATCAATATGCAATTTTTTCATACATTAATGCATCAATAATTTTGCTGAGCAATTTAAACAAACTTTAACTGTGCACCCCCCTGGAACAATGCAAGAGACTTGACTCGGCCCTAACAATCTTCTCCCAGGTGTCGGGACCTGTGGGAGCAGTGCAAACATGCATTGGACCATACCCCAGGCAGATGCAAACAGCGAGAGAGATCATATCTGAAAGGTCCATTCCCCTTGCCAATGGGGAGGCAGGGGAGGGAGCAGGGTGGGCGGCTTCCTGTGTGAGCGCTGCTCCCACACTGAGAGTGAGGAGGGAGAATTCCCCTGCAGCTGCTGACAGGCTCGCTTTCCCTCTGAGTCTGTCAGTGTGGCTGGCGGGAGGTGCGGGGCCACAGGCAAGCTGAGTGGCACCTGCTACATACAGTTAAAGTCCACGACAAGGATTGTGGGGCACCTTCTCAGGAGATGCAAAGCTAAAGTCTCCAGAAATTCTTGCATTTTCCACCTATATGTTGGGGCATAACAATTAACCGCTTCCGGACCCATATACTGCGGCAGGGCGTCCATGCTTTGCAAAATCACCTGTACTTGATTTTGTTCACGCAATGTAAAGAGCGTGCATGTGCCACTGGAGTGCCACTCCTGCTGTGATTGGACACAGTGGGAGCCAATCAGCAGGTCCGGTGGCAGCGATGGCGGCCAAGACCCACCGATTGTTCTGTGGAGGGACCAAGCAGTGGTGTGCCTATGTAAACAAGGCAAACCGCTGATCTGTCAGCGCGGAAAAGAGAGATCTTGTCTTTCAGATAAGCTGAAACACAATCTGTTTCCTCCATTGTAGCAGCCCCCCCTACAGTTAGAAAGCACCTCCATAGGACACACTTAACCCTTTGATTGCCCATGGTGTTAACCACTTCCCTGCCAGTGTCATTTATACAGGGATCAGTGCATTTTTTTTTAGCACTGATCAATGTATTGGTGCCAGTGTCCCTCAAAAAGTGTCACTTGGGATCAGATTTGTCCACCACAATGTTGCAGTCCCACTAAAAATCGCAGATCGCCACCATTACTAGTAAAAACATATATATAAATAAAAATGCCATTCTAACCCATAGTTTGGTTTGCCCAAAAGTTTATCACATCTACAATCAATAAGCGCTTATTGGGATTTTTTTAACCAAACATATGTAGCAGAATACATTTTGGCCTAAACTGCTGAAGAAATTAGATTTTTTACATTTTCATTGCGAATGTTTTATAGTAAAAAGTAAGGAATATTATTTTTTATTCAAAATAGTCGCTCTTCTTTTTTTGTTTATAGCGCAAATAATAAAAAACGCAGAGGTGATCGAATACCACCAAACGAAAAGCTCTGTGAGAAAAAAAGGACAACATCTTTATTTGGGTATAGCGTTGCGTGACCGCGCCATTGTCAGTGAGAGCAATGCAGTGCCATATCGCAAAAAATGGCCTAGTCAGGAAATGGGTTAAATCCTTCCGGGGCTGAAGTGGTTAAAGAGGCGTAACTCAAAACCAAAACCTCCCAAATGCACTTGTAGCAGTCTATCTGGGGATAATGACTTTATAACTTAAAAGTGAATCCCATTGTTTTTTCTTGGAATGCATTGTATTTTTGTACAACAGCTACATCAGCCAGTAGATGGCAGTGTTTACAAGTTTGTAGCTGCTCTGTGGTAAACTCTATGTCCTTTCTCTGTATAATATTTCCTGTTTCCTGTCTGGAGTTCAGTTCAGCAAGGCCTAGGTAGACTGTGCACCGTCTGCTGGCTGTATACAGAATTAGCAGAATACCACTTTTCAATGATACCAGCACACCCTCATTTTTGCAGTCACTGACCATACAGACTGTCTATACTCCCATTCACTCTGCTTTGCATTATTCGACATGCATTCCTGTACACAAAATCTCACAGCCCAACTTGCCCAGCTCTTGCAAGACAGTGGATTTCCTAGTTTTGGAGCCAATGCCTCTCACCAGATGAAGGGCATCATGGGCCCGCAGCTGAGAAAATGTTGTGGGAGTTTTAAAATGCAAACAATTTTTAAAACAAATGAAATATTTTAAACACACTGCATGCACAAAAGAACCTGCATGAATGATTATTTTGCACTTTTTTTTATTTACATTTTTTTGTTGCAGTTTTTTACACCTTTTTTTCACAATGCACTGGAGTGCTCAGTGGACGGTGTCAGTAGTAGTCTTTTTCACTTTTTTTTTTAAACAATTTTATTTTTTACAATTTAACTTTTTTCATATTTTTCGCAATGCTTTTTTGGGGCAGGGGAGGGTATGGTGTCAGTAGTTATTTGATTTTATTATTTTTTGCAAGTTAATTTGTTTTATTTTTTACAATTTTTGGGGACTTTGGTAAAATATTAGGGGTCTAAAAAAGACCCCTGAAGTCTTACTTTTGAGGCAGAGAAACAAACCGAGGAAACATTTCCCGGTCCCTTTCTCTGCAGGCTCAGCTACACTGCAGATGAATGAACAGAGGACAGAGGCTCCTGTCCATTCATGAACTGAAACATAGTAAATGCAGTTTACTATGATTTAGTTATGAATGAACACAGTGATCACTCAGTGCTTATTCAGACAGGAAGGGGCTGTTTAATGACACTGGAGAGGGGAGGAGGGAAGCCAGCAGCACTAGGGGGGATGAGGAGGGATTGAGGAATGCCCAGAAAGCAGAGGGAATATGCTGGGGGTGATCAGTGCAGTGAGGGGGCAATTGCAAGCAACAAAAATCTCCCTCTGACTCTCCATGAAGCAGCTGAAAGTTATGGGAGGGAGAGGAGGAGAAGCCGCCCCCCCACCCCGCGCTGCACTGATCACCCTCCGATTGTCAGATTCTCCCTGCTGCAGTAGGGAACCAGGAGCCTCTCATGGGACCCCACCGAATGGTCAAGTTCACCCCTGCTGAGTCTGTTAACTACTTCAGCCCTGGATGGTTTAAACCCTTCCTGACCAGGCCATTTTATGCGATACGGCACTGCGTGATTTTAATTGACAATTGTGCGGGCATGCGACTTACCCAAACAAAATTGATGTCCTTTTTTTCCCACAAATAGAGCTTTCTTTTGGTGGTATTAGTTCACCTCTGCATTTTTTTATTTTTTGCACTATAAGTGACAATTTGGAAAAGAGAAGCAATATATTTTACTTTCTGATATAAAACACATGCAAGAAAAATTTTTTAAAAATCCAATTTCTTTATCAATTTAAGCCAATATGTATTCTGCTACATGTTATTGGTAAAAATAATCCCAACAAGTGTATATTGATTGGTTTGCGCAAAAGTTATAGCATCTACAAATTATGGGCTGTTTTTATGGACTTTTTTTTCAATTGTTTTTACAGTAAAAGCCAGCTTGTGTTGACATTGTAATCAGCTGTCATTGGACACAGCTGATCATCTGATATAGGGCTGCTGTGATCAGCTAACTGCAAAGGCGCAGTGTGATCACAGGAGGACTCCCATGGACATCCTCCTGGGAAAGTAAATTTGTGCTGTAGCTGTCTTTCAGCTAAAGCGCAGATGAAAAGGGGTTAATATGAGGAGGATTAGCTCCTCACCCAGACTGGCAGCCATTTTTAATATTTTGGCTAGCTTTAAGTGTGACATATATTGCCTGCAGGACTGCAACCTTTGTAAGGGGCCTGTTTTTTCCAAGCGGCCTACACAAACATTTGTTTATAAATAAACTGATTCAAATGATATAAAAAGGTGGAAACTGGGCGATATTTATTTATTTTGAGATTAATAGGGATTTGTGTAATTTTTTTTCCCTGTAAATGCACCTTTAGATATGAGGGGACTCCTCTCGACCCCCGTCAATTCGCAGTGGAACAGTTATCTCCCTTTGGAGTTCCAGAGCCCCTCCCTGAGCCACAAGAAAGTGTACACACACACACAGCTGTCTCTCAGGGAAAAGCTACTCTTTATTTCCCGTGTTTATCTTTTATACTCAATAAAAAGTAGGAGTTAAAACCACCCTGAAAGGTGGTCTGTACAGTTTCACTTTCCACACGTAATATCAGGGAAACAGAAACTCTACAGTATAAATGAAACTAGCTTCATGCATCTTAAAGGGGTCTTAGCATACATATATGTGTAATAGAAAGCATAGATAATCCTACAAAATGGAGACACTTAGGTTATACATTTTCCAACAATCCCCTCTTAGGTCACGCATGTGACCTTATACCCTAGCTACTGATTGGTACCTGGGACCATTAGTGTGTCTCTTGCCAAGGGGTTGATACCACATAGTTTTAGTGATGGTGGCATCAACAAGTTTCTGTATTAGGCCTCGGATGCAGGGGATACAACAACAACCACACAGAGTTAATACCGCAGCGGCCGTCACTATAGAAATTAACATAGTTTTCATATATGTTATAATAAATATATATATATATATATATATATATATGCGCCCCCCCATTTACCAAACTATGTTTCAAACAACTCAGCTAATGGGTTCTCTATTCCAGAGTTTTCAGCTAGCTCTTCGGATAACATTTGGAGGCCTTAAGGGGCTTTTGTAATACTTCCATCAGGGGCAGTATTATTGGGGATAAAAGTACAACAGAAGGAACCAAACATTTGACATACTCCTCCTTTCTCTGCTAACAACATATCCAGGGAAATGTGATTTTGCCAAGCAGTGAGAGATGTAGCGTCAAGCTGGCTAGAGACACCCTTTAAAGTGTCCCTAGTATAATTAACAAACCTCTGTTGATTATAATATATGTATTTTATCCAATCTAAATTTTTGTTGGGTTGTACCCAAGTGGCAATAGAAGTAAATCCTGCAGCAATCCGGTCTTGAGCCTTAAACCCATCAGGGACCCCTCTTGGGACCCCAATGGAATCTATATAAATTCTATTATCAAAGGAACCCTGGGGTGCACTTCTCTCGGCTCTTCCTGATTTATGTCCCTCTAAGATGGGCATGCTCCATATTTTATCCTCTATATTTTATCCTCTACCTTGATCATGTAAAAAGGCATGAGGAAATGGGTTAGGGCGCAGCTTCCCCTCCATCGGTTGGGAAGCCTGGCTCTGGGTTTCATATCTCCACACAACCACCACACATCCGACAGTTGCTGTTTCTGATCTTGAAACCATTCCTTTTGATAGGGATGGTTCTGATACAATAATTAGGTGGGAGTGTGCCCAAGGCTGGGTTCTCACTATCCGGCAAAATAACAGCCCGACTTTGATCCTACTTTGCTGTGCGATTTACGGTCCTACATAGGGTCAAAGTCGGACCGTTTGTCTGTGAACAGGGATCCGACTTTGATCCCAACAATGCCAGGCACCTTGTGCTCTGGGGATTTTGAAGGGGAACTCCACGCCAAATAAAAAAAAAATGGCATGGAGTTCCCCTCCAGGAGCATACCAGGCCCTTTGGTCTGGTATGGGTTTTAAGGGGAACCCCCACGCCGAAAAAACGGCGTGGGGTCCCCCCCAAAATCCATGCCAGAACCTTAACCGAGCACGCAGCCCGGCAGGCCAGGAAAGGGGATGGGGACGGGCGAGCGCCCCCCCTCCTGGACCATACCAGGTCGCGTGCCCTCAACATGGGGAGTATGGGTGCGTTGGGGCACGGGGGGCTCTGCGCACCCCACCCCAAGCTGATGAGGACAAGGGCCTCTTCCCGACAACCCTGGCCATTGTTTCTCGGGGTCTGCGGGCGGGGATTTATCGGAATCTAGAAGCCCCCTTTAACAAGGGGGCCCCCAGATGCTGGCCCCTCACCCTATGCAAATGAGTATGGGGTACACCGTACCCCTACCCATTTACCTGGAAAAAAAAATGTACAAAAAAAAACACCCTACTCGGCTTTTTAAAATATGTTATTAAATCAGCTCCGGCTTCTTCTCCCCCTCCGGTGTCTTGTTTCTTCGGCTCTTTTGCAGGGTCTTGCATCTTCTGAGGGGTCTTCTTTCTTCTCCTTCTCTGCGGCGTCTTCTGCTCTTTTGCTGGTCTTCTCCGCTGTCCTCTTCCTTCTGTTCTTCCTCATCTTGTCCTCATCAACATGGGGACAAGGTGCTTTGGGGTGGGGGGCGCAGAGCCCCTCCTGCCCCAAACCACGCGGCCTGGTATTGTCCAGGGGGGGTGCTCGCTCGTCCCCACCCCCTTTCCTGGCCTGTGTGCTCGGATAAGGGTTTGGTATGGATTTTGGGGGGAACCCACGCCATTTTTTCAGTGTGGGGGTTCCCCTTAAAACCCATAACAGCCCAAAGGGCCTGGTATGCTCCTGGAAGGGGACCCCATGCCAATTTTTTTTTTTTTATTTGGCGTGGAGTTCCTCTTCATGGTCCCCAGAGCACAAGTCGCATGCCAAAGTCGGATCAGTGAAGACACTGATCCGACTTTG
Source organism: Glandirana rugosa (assembly GCA_018402905.1). Classification (NCBI taxonomy): domain Eukaryota; kingdom Metazoa; phylum Chordata; class Amphibia; order Anura; family Ranidae; genus Glandirana; species Glandirana rugosa. The sequence goes on from BLSH010171519.1 coordinate 1,805,438, forward strand.
ATCCAACTTCAATGCCTTTCAATGGGCTGAAGTAGGATCAAAGTCGGACAAAAGTAGTACAGGAACCTTTTTCAAAGTCGGTCCAACTTTAAAAAACACAAGTCGGACCAGTTAAGACAGCTCTCATAGGGAATCACTGTTTTTGTGACGTAATGCGACTTGTGCTCCTCATGTCGGTCGAGAATCGGACTAGTGTGAACCCAGCCTCAGTCTCTTCCTTTAGTATCGTTATGCTTAAAGCAGGTGAAATTTCCTGGTACCGGTTTGGCGGCCGTGGGTAGACTTTGTAACCTGCTAACAGGGGACTTCCTAAGTACTTCAATGCATGCCTTATCAGTAACGTTTTCTCTGTACATTCTAATCAAACAAGGTACATTGGTTTCTTCTTCCAGCACAGGAATTGTGGCAAGTAAGGGATGGGGATTAGCATGTGAAATACAGTCACCTTGTCCTCTATTTTTGGTGGTCCATCTAACCCACTCTATCCATTAATTTCTGTCCCCATATCCGGTTTCAATACTGAGCTGTTCCTTATGTGAGAACTCTGTCTTGAACAAGTCTCTATATTTTAAAGGCGTGGAATCTGTAATGGAACTTGTAGAATCCTGTGTGACATGTATAATGAACCGGACAATCTGATCTGGGTTCAAAGGGAGGGATACACCTATCCCATAATTTTCACTATCTGTACTCTTGGGATTTCTTATGGTAAGAATTCTTATTTCCTTTCCTCCCCTCCCATTCCCTTGATAATAGGATATTGTACAGATATTATACCAGAATATTACCATCATATATAGCATATTATTGGTATACCATATATAAATATAATACACAACTAAGGACCACATATGTACATCTGCAATTCAATCATTGAAGATATACACATTTTCAAATGGTAGTTTAATGATGTAGTAAAATATATAAGAACAACAAATGTGTAACCCCCTTGTTACTTAGGACTTTTTGGGCACCATTAATTAGAACAATCTTAAAATGAATACAGTTTATTGGAAATATGAAAAAAGTAAAACAACCATACAATACGTATAGCCAAAAGTACAATAAAAGCGTTATACATGCAGTAGATGTCTTGCGGCTTGTGAGTACTTCACGTCAATAGCCCGACATGTTTCAGGATTTTACATATTCCCTTCTTCAGGGGAATTCTTTAAATAACGGAAAGTGCATGCTGGAAGATATAATCAATACATTATTGGTCTGCCCCCCATATATAGGAATCACTTCCCATTGGTATAAACTCCATATTTATAAGTCCTATATGAATGCAACATCACCACAGGTATATACATAGAAAGATTACCTTGTTAAGCCGTGTTCTGAACCTACTGCGGGTGAGCGCCGCCCCAACCCTGCAACGCTGCTAAAGCAACTCCCCAAATAATTCGGGGAATGCTAAGGTGGTAAATGGTGATGGCGTCCCAGAGCCCACTGAACTCCCAAAGCAGCCCACCGGTAACCGGACCAGGACAGACAGGAATGAGCAGCCATGGGGATATGCACGCCCAATGATTGTTATGTCTCTATAGAAAATATAAAAATATAAAAATATATAATGAATAAATGAGTAATTTCAAAACGAGAACATGAGAGCACCCTAGGCAGAGGGAGCAAAACATGATCTCCCATATAGTATAATTTTGCCCAAGGAGCCTGACTCATAATGAGATATAATATCTCCTTCGTTTAATTTGTAATGAGGATGTTATAAAAATTGAAAAAAATATGCATAAAAGAATACCAAAACAGGAGCCAACAGAGAAGCGTTGCAGAGCAATCCATTCTTCAAGGGCTGACAATGAAGAAAATTGGGAGCGGTGTATAAATTGGAGAGGCGGCGTGTAAAAATAGACCCGCGCGAGTGCCGCATGGGGAGACGGACGTCACGAAGGAACGAACGCACCCAGTGCGGACGTCAGGGGACCAAGCCCACCGCCCTGTGCGTGCGCGCGTGCCCAAACCTCCCACATTGGCGCCTGCGCCTTGAATTGAATGCATACAAGAGCGCGTGGACGCAGTGCGACCGGACAGTAGACACTGCGATCGCGCGTGCAAAGACCATAGCAAAAAACGAGTCTGTGCACATGTAGGCAAGAAGGACCGACATAGTGAAAAGACATAAGGTATTGAAATAATACGCATTGAAAAAAATGAAAATAAAAACCCTCACTGAGGACATGTAGGCTCAGGTGAGGTAAAAAGGTCCATGAGGCGGTGGCCAGTCATCCTCCGGATGCCACGGCCAGGCCCGGCAGCAAACAGGAGTCACCGAGGCTGGTGTGCACGGCCTGTCCCCCCCCAAAAAAGATGGGGGAGGGGGCCATGCACATCCGCCCAACCGGCGCAGCAAAGTGGTCGGGCAAAGAACCGGCGCCAGGATAGGAACTGGATCCATTCCGACCCAGCAGGTACTGCCCCCCCCGGGAAGGAAAACTCAAAGGGGGCCTTTGTGTGCCGGGTGGAGCAGAGGGACACTCATCCACATGAGTCAGCGGCGATTAGGCGGCCAAACTCCCATTGCAGCAAGATCGGAACAGGGACAGGACCATCAAAGCACAGAAATATTTCACCAATTATGGGAATACAATCCCCCAACCTGGCACACATGAGGAGCAATTGTTACATATACAATACCAAACCTACAAAGAAGATGACAGTGATTTACTATCCTCAAATTACATACATTGAATTACACAATAAGATAGATACTAGAATACAGAGCAGGCAGTAGGAAGAGAAATTGGCCCGTCTTTACGCCAACAAAGGCACTGGGCCTCTCAATTTAGGGAAAACCAGAGGGGGGGGTTTGTGAAAATAAGAGTGTATTACTCCTCCTCACAGCCCCCCGAGCTGAATCCCTCCAGAAAGGGACGGAAACTAAACTGTGTGTTGAGGCCTGGGGGGATTGTGGCCTCAAGTCTACTAATCCAGCGCACTTCACGCTGGAAAAGGAGCTTGTTCCAGTCTCCCCCTCGGGGTTGGGATGTACCCGATCCAAAGTCAAAAAACTAAACTTGGGACAAAGGCCATTATGGACAAACTTCACATGTCTGCCCAATGGAAAATCTGTATGGGCTGAGGCAATGGTGGAGATATGGCGGTATGCACGTCTCCAGAACTCCAGTTTGGTCTTGCCCACGTAGAAACTGCTGCATTGGCAGGTGAGAAGATAAACCACCCCAGGTGTCTTGCAGTTCGCAAAATGTGCTGGTTTGAAAGGGTGGCCATTGGGTAAAATAATGTTAGAAGATGTATTCATATATCTGCAATATGGGCATCCTCCACAAGTGAAGCCCCCCTGCGTTTGCAAGGGTCTCCATGAAAAGAGTCAGTGAATTCACTAGTAACCAATTGGTCTTTCAATGACCTAGCCTGGCGATAAGTGATCGCAGGTGCTTCAGGTACACATTGACGCAACACTGGATCTACCAACAGCAGATGCCAGTGTTTGCCAATGATTTGTTGAATATCCCGGTGTTGTGTGTTATAACAGGTAATTAAACGAGTGACTGAGGGTTGTGTGGTACGTTGTGTTGGAAAAAGCAATGTGTATCTTGTTCACTTGCCCTTTTAAAGGCCTTTTTAAAGCATTTATGAGAGTACCCACGTTGTAGGAGTCTTGATTTCAAGGCTTGTGCTTCTTTAAGGAAGAGATCGTTCCTAGAGCAGTTCCTCCTTAATCTTAAGTATTGACTCTAAGGTATTGATTTTATTAACGTGCGAGGATGTGCACTTGAGGCGTGTAGAATTGTATTACCTGCCGTTGGTTTACGGAATAGGTCACTTGAAAGGCTGCCATCACTGTTTTTATGGATTATTAGGTCTAGAAACGTTATCTGTAATTCATTACATTTCATTGTAAAACAGAGGTTGAAGCTATTTTTGTTCATTGCGCCCATAAATGCCTGTAATGCATCCATCGGACCTTCCCAAAGAATCAAAATATCGTCAATATAACGAAACCATGCTGAAATATAGCAAGGGAAGGATGTTAACGCATCATCAGAAAGCAGAGCTCTTTCCTATTCCCCCAGGTACAGGTTGGCATATGATGGGGCACAACAAGTGCCCATCGCTACCCCCTGTACCTGGAGGAAATAGGACCCATCAAACGTGAAAATATTGTACATCAAAATAAATTCAAGAGAGTCTACTAAAAAATTATGCAGCTTTATGTCATCTTTGTGTGTCTGAGATAAAATGTGACGTATGGCTGCAATGCCGAGATGGTGTGGGATGGAGCAATATAATGCCTCAACATCCACAGCCACCAAGATTGCATTGGGTGAAAGGACAATGCCCTCCAATTGTTGAAGCAGATGTATCGTGTCCTTGACGTATGATGGTAAATTTGTCACATGCGGTCTGAGATGGGCGTCTATAAATTTGCTTAAGTTCTCTGTGATTGACTCGTTACCAGATATGATCGGGTGTCCCGGAGGGTCCTTATTATTTTTGTGAATTTTTGGCAGTCTATAAAAGATCGGAATTTTCAGAAAAGGAGTCCGTATATATTCCCACGTATCCTTATCAATGATTGCCTGTGCAAAAGCTTCGTCCACTAGATTGAAAAACTCTGCATAATGTTTATCTATGAGACGTTTCGAGATGGGTTTATACCATGTCTCATTCTGCAGAATATTCAAGCACATGGAATGATATTGTTGATTGGACATAATTACGTTATTGCCACCCTTGTCCGATGGCTTGATGGTTAATTTGTGTCTACTTTTTAGGCTCTCAAAGGCTGCCTGAGCATTCTGGTTAACATTTGTTTTTGTAAATTTTAATTTTTGACTATCACTAGTGATGGCTGCCACAAAGGCTGCTAAATTCGTATTGGTGGAGAGTTGAGGACGTTTATCAGATTTCTTTTTAAAAGATGGTAAAGCATTCTGTGGAGTTTTTAGTCTCTTTCGTAATATGTTCTGCTAGGAGGGACTCTAGATCAATCATGTCGATTAGATCAGTGTCTTGTTCCTCCATAAGAGCCAACAAATCATCAAGGTCCTCTTCCAGATGCTCAATGGCGGGGGACCTAGACGAAGGACCCCCGGCATGGTAGCTACTGAAGAGGATCTTTCTAGCAAACAAATGTAAATCCTTAATAAACTCGAATTTGCCAGGTGCTGCCTCTGGGCAAAAGTTTAAGCCCAGAGTCAGCAGGTTTAATTCCTCCTTTGTAAGATCATGATTAGAGAGATTTATGATGTTAAGATGATTGCTGGTGGGATGTGCATTTGAATTAGTCTGTGATGCTATGTGTTCAGTGAATTGTTGTGACTGGGGATGGAAAAAGGAGGTGTAGGAGTGTCTGTGTGAGAATTAGCAGTGGACATAGAAGAAAGTGAGTCACCTGTGTTAGCATAAGAAATATTAGAAACAGTAGACTGGGATGCAGATGAACCACCCTGTGCATTGCCTTTGCCCAGGGAGCAAAAGGACGATCATATAGAAGATTGTTGCATGGGTGTAGATTCAGTGCTGCGCTTTTTCCTTATACCGTGATCTTCTCCAGAACATGTACGTTTCATCGTTTTAGTTTTGTTATTGTGCTTCTTTCCTTGGGAAAAAGAAGAAGATGAGAGTGAAGAATTAAGTGACGATAAAGAAGTCTGCCCCATCTGTGATTGACCAAGTTTGGAATTTTTATATGTCTGAGCTCTATTCCTCTGTTGCTGCCAGCGATAAGCTTTTTTCTCCTGGAAGGCACGTATGTCCCTCCAGAATTTCTTCTCTTTAGTTGCTAGAATTTCATGTGTGATGCGGTCTATACGATTTTTGATCTTGTTTTCTTGTTCTTTATAACTAGACAGATTCTTTAACCACTTCCGTATCGCCGGACGTCATATGACGTCCTTGGGTTTGAGTGGTGATATCTGAATGGTGCCTGCAGCTGCAGGCACCATTCAGATACCGTTTTTTTCAGCAGGCGATTCCCTGCAAGATAAAAGTGGTCTTAGTGGCGGATTCGCCACAAGATCACTTTTATCAGCAGCGGGAGAGGTGCCCCCCCCTCCCGCCGCTTTCCGGTCATCTCCGCCGCTTACCGGACCCGCCGGCAGCGACGGAGATGATCCGATGCTCTCCCCCCAGTGTCTGTGAGCCGACTGAGCGGCTGAAGCCGCTCACTCGGCTCCATAACACGGCCGGCGGAAATGATGTCAGAAATGACGTCCGCCCAACGGTCTTAAAGGGCCCGATTTTTTTTTTTTTTGCATTTGAGTGTAAATATGAGATCTGAGGACTTTTTGACCCCAGATCTCATATTTAAGAGGACCTGTCATGCTTTTTTCTATTACAAGGAATGTTTACATTTCTTGTAATAGGAATAAAAGTGATCAAATTTTTTTTAAAGATCAGTGTAAAAATAAAAAGTAAAAAGCAAAATAAATAAAAAAAAAAATTTAACGCGATCCGTCCCGCCGAGAAGAGAACGCATACGTAAGTCCCGCCCACATATGAAAACGGTGTTCAAACCACACATGTGAGGTATCGCCACGATCGTTAGAGCGAGAGCAACAATTATAGCTCTAGACCTCCTCTGTAGCGCAAAACTGCTAACCTGTATAATTTTTTAAATGTCGCCAATGGAGATTTTTAATTTGCAAAGTTTATCGCCGTTCCGCGAGCGGACGCAATTTTGAAGCATGACATGTTGGGTATCATTTTACTCGACATAACATTCTTTCACAATATGGAAAAAAATTGGCCTAACTTTACTGTTTTCTTATTTTTTAACTAAAAAAACTGAATTTATTAAAAAAAAGCACGCTTGTAAGACCGCTGCGCAAATACGGTGTGACATAAATTTTTTCAATGACCGCCATTTTATTCTCTAGGGTGTTAGGAAAAAAAATATATAATGTTTGGGGGTTCTAAGTAATTTTATAGCAAAAAAAATGTTTTTAACTGGTAAGCACAGAACTCAAGAAACAGGCTTGGTATTGAAGTGGTTAAAGGCTCTAGTTTATTATAGATGGAGGAAATTTCCTTATCAATATAAGTAATACCTTTTTGAAGTTGCATCATGCTTTTTGTACATGTTTGGAGGATATTTTCCCATTTGTTTTTGAAGACCTCATCTAGATCCTCCAACAGAGGGAAGACCTGAATGCATAGGCCGAATGGGTTAATATCCTCTTGAATATATCTACCAAAGCTTTCCTTGTGCCAAAAATAGGCTGCTTTTTTCTCCACCAGTTTACCCAATTGGAAACATAGTGAGGTTAGTTCAGATTGAGGTGTTTCTTTTGACCTGTGTTCTTTATGGAAACCTTTCATCAGAGAATCCCATTCCTTTCCTTGAAACATGGTGTTAATAGAAGCTCAAAAATATCTCTCTAGTGGTTATACCAAGTTATGTGCTTAGGACTTGAGATGTTATAGAAGTGACTGGTGCATGGAACAGGGGAAAGACCAGTAATTATAAAAACACAAAAGACAAAAATGCCATTTATAGGTATTGAAAATTAGAGAGGTGATCTATAGGGGGAGGGGTATTTGCTACCTAATATTCGAACCCATATATAATCACCAGGGTAAAATATATATACTCATCATAAAGGGTCTAGTTTTGTGAAATGTACTTAGAATGTATTGTACATAGTCTGAATGAATTGTATATAGAATGTATTGAATTATTATACCAATATTGAATATATAGAGTACCGAATGTATAGAACTGTTTTACATCAACACTCGATGAAAGTCATCTATTTGGTAACCATATTAGAGAATAGTACTAAATTGGAACACATACATCAAGAAATTTGGTTGCTTGGAATCAGATTGGAACCCACTGACATGTTTATAAACACATAATAAACATAACACTTAGAAATCGGAACTTCAACAAAATGGCGATTAGGATAGTGATTAATTACACACACATATGAAGAGATACAACTTATAAATATCCGCTGTTCAAACGATCATTACCTATATCGGGGGGCTTATATCCCTAAACATCCTTTAGATAACATGATCCCTATGTCCCATGTGGACACAGCATTAATAGGAAGCGGCTCACTCAGCAGGTGATAAACCGCTTCTTCTATGAACGTGAGCTTTAGACCATAAGTAAATGGTTGACATGTCCCTATACACCAATATACCCCCGCTTTTAAATATCAAAGCTAGCAAAGAAACACATATCTTTATTTTTTAACTATAGCATTAAACATTATCCAGCATACATACACCAACAAATATACAATATTGAAGTTGACCCACAAGAAAATGGTCGCTGTACGATCTGTATATACATAGGACTCCAAGAAAATGACCCCCACATCCACCCCCGCTATTAAACATCAAAGTGAGCACATACATCAAGTTTAAATTCCAGGCTTCACGGGGAGTAAAGAAACGCATAGCTCAAGTTCTATAATTAAAGCATTAAATATCTATTCAGCATACATACGCCGACATGTATAAACATACAATACCGAAGTTGACCAACAAGAAAATGGCCGCTGTACGATCTGTATATACACAAACATAAGACTTCAAGAAAATGTCCGCCATTCGCTTATACACATACAAACACAGGACTCCAAGAAAATGGCTGCCATATCCAAAGCATATAAAAACACACCTCAACATAGAAACATAGAAAAGTGACGGCAGAAAAAGACTGAGTAGTCCATCGAGTCTGCCCTTTTTTTTTATATTTTTTTTTTACATTAACCTTGTTGTCTGACTATAGATTTATGTTTATCCCAAGCATGTTTGAAGCCATTTACTGTTGACTGTCTCACAACCTCTGTTGGTAGTTTATTCCAATCATCAACCACCCTTTCAGTAAAATAATACTTTCTAAGATTAGTTTTGAACTTCCCCCCCAGTTAGTTTAAGGTCATGTCCCCGTATTCTTGATTTTGGTTTCATATTGAAAAGACTGCCCTCCTGAACCTTATTCACCCCCTTGATGTATTTAAAAGTTTCAATCATGTCTCCCCTCTCCCTTCTTTCCTCCATGCCCCTGTACTGGAATTTGATTGACCCCCCCTTCAAGTTTTGATTAGAATCTTTCATAATAAAATGACTTTCCCACCAACTACTAACCTTATTTGATGGTTGTCTCCAACACTCTGTCAGTTGTCATTTACCGAAGTTTGTACGAACCCTATTTGTATTTAGATATCAGTCTGTTGTTCCAATTACATTTTTTTTTTATATTTTTTTTTCCCGTCTGAGCTACCTGATGAGTCAGAAAAAGACGGCAGTGAAAAGATACAAAGATACAACTCCACACAAAAATATACGAAACCTATACCGTCGGTAAAAGAACCTCAGGACACAAACATACACATATT
>BLSH010171519.1:1817906-1855993 GCA_018402905.1 Glandirana rugosa
TAGCATTTCTGGTGTCGTCAGACAGCTCCTTTGTCTTTACCATTGTCACACATGAAGAGGGAATAACAGGTGGCTTTTTATAAAACCAAAATGTTAATTTATTGGCTAATTTGGGTCACATGGGTGGAGGCAATTCATCACAGGTGATCCTCATTTGAGATCTGCAACAGGTGAGCCAAATTGGGTTTCCATACTGATTTGCAGCAAAGGGTGCCAATACCACTGACAAGGCAAGCATTATGGTTTTCTCTGTTTTCCTCATAATGTTTATCTTTTTAAATGTTATTTATCATTTACAGTTTTTTGTCAAACACAAGCTATCTGTAGTAATATGTTGGTTAATTTGATACATTTCCTTCAGTAGATATTCCACAATATGTACATAAACTTCATGGGTGCCAATAATGGTGAGCAGGACTGTATTTTAGAAAACTGAATGTAAACTTGTTCATTTGTTTTAATAAAAGTTTTAAAATATTACACCATGAGGAGTTCTCCTTGCTTTTTATACTTATACTGTGGAAACCAAACAGCCACCATGTGACCCAGCCCAGCAGCACAGCAAACAAATCACTAGGCTCTGGAGAGGAGGTAGAGGACCCCTAGAGGTGGACCGGATCACTACATACAAACAAACCTTTATGTGCTATAGTTCTAGCACATCTCAGGTGAGAGGCTGGAGCACTTAAAGGTGGCACTGTAAATGCAACAAGAGCACGTTTGACATTATCCCACAATACGGCAAAACTATATTATTTCGGTGAAGGAACTCTTACAACCACAAGAAAAAAGTCACTTTATTGTTTATTCACCTATTTTTAACATTTTTTGGGATTTTTTTTTTTCAACGTAACAAAACACCTTGAACTGTTTCAACTATTTATAAAGGTTTTTTGATTGTTTATCACTATCATTTTTGGTGTCCAGCCTTGAGACACAGTGGTTATATTTTTTGTATGCGATTAGTATGCGATTATTCATGTGCAACTATATAGTTCTATGTTAAATATCTATTATTTGCTCTGCAGTTTGTTTGCACCTACACAGATTAACATATGATGTAACACATTGGCAGTCAACACACACACAAGTTTATTTGCAACCTGCATCATTGATAATTGGGGATCTGCGTCCAGCCATACACTGATAGCGCTTCACTACCCATTATATGTTTATATCATTAGTGCCCATGGATAAACACTAAGTGTAAGCAGCTGTCCAAGTTTGTCCACAATTTTAAAGCAGTAGACCCAGTGGAAGTGCAGGAGTATACACACCTATACAAGAATTATTAGGTTCCCATTGTGAGGTGATTTACTTATGGATATCCTAGACGCCAGATCTGCCCACCTTTCAGGGATTACAGCGTCTCTATTATAATAGCCTGCATTGTCTGTAGTCCACCACACATCACTCCAGGAGGGGCAGGTGGAATGCAAACACATATATTTATCAGCCTTTCTGCAGTGAAACATATCATAATTGTCAGGACAGGTCATGGTACCGCAAAGATCAAATTTGACAGTGGTGGTCACTCCCCCTTGGACTGCCATAGTATATATTCCATCCCTGTCCCCTTTCTTCAAATCCTTTTTCTGTCTGGCATTAGGGTGTTGTGTGTGGTTTCTGTATTATCTTGGTTAAAATTCTGGGGAGAGACATTACATATACCTTTTATTACCCCTAAATCATCTGGGTGGTAAAAACAGTTAGTAATGATCCATACTGGCAGGAATGCAGTCAGGGCCAAAGAAGACAAAAAGAAGACAAAATGCTTTCCCAGAAGTCTGTGGTGCAATAAGCAAGGTCATCTTTTTCAGAGACTTTTCCACCTGTTTCACACGCTGTTCGGGGACACTTATACCACCTGTTTTGCCTCTGTCTTTATCTTGCTTCTTGGGTGCTTGGTTCATCCTCTTCACATGACTGGCGTGGATACAGGACTGTGAGCTTTCCACCAGTATAACTGTTCTGGTCACCACGATCACCTTCGTGGGAGGTCCAAAAGGGTATTCTTGCTTCTTATTTTGGTTCAAATATTGGACCACCAGAGTATCTCCTACCTGGAAAGAATGGGTTGGTTCCTGTGAAGAAAAAGGAGATGTGCAAGCGACATTTCTTTCAACTTTGTCCAGAGTTTCAATACATTTTCTCACATATTCCTCCTGGATTAGATCTAGGTCCCCTCGTTCTACCATAAGTGGCTGTCTGGCCCATGAAGTGGGGAATGGCCTATCCATTAAAACCTCAAAAGGGGAGTAACCTGTCTTCTTGGAGGGCATCATTCTTACCTCGGTCAGAACTGCCGGGAGGACCTTCTTCCAATTTGCATACGTACCTCCAGTTGCCTTCCTTATCTTATCTTTGAGAGTCCTATTCATCCTTTCCACTATACCTGAACTTTGGGGGTGATATGGTATGTGAAACTTCCAGTCAATTTTAAGAGTCTTTACCAAATCTTGGCAGACCTTGGCCACAAATGCAGGGCCATTGTCTGAGTTAATCTGGAGTGGACATCCCCGCCTGGGAATAATCTCTTGTGTAAGGATTTTTACAACGGTTTGGGCATCTTCTTTTGTGGTTACAAAGACCTCAGGCCATTGTGAAAACATATCCACGATCACCAAAAGGTACTCCTGTCTCTTACCTACCTTTTGGCATATGTGTAAAGTCTATCTGTAGGTGAGTGAATGGTGTTGTTGGGTATATCAGGTGTTCATGTTTTGCCCTTTGTGGATTGTTGGGGTTGTTTCTGATACATGTGATGTATCTGGAGACATATGCCTTGACAAGGGAGGGGAGGCCTGGAATATAGAAATCGCAATCCAAAAGTTCACATGTAGTCTGCCATCCTCTATGTCCCACCCCATGGTACTGTGAAATAAAGAGTGGTGTGCTGGCAACAGGAATGCATGGTCTCCCCTCTTGGCAGATAAGTCCAGAATTAGGGCTTAACTGCACACCTGCGCTGTTCCAATCTCAGATATCTGTGTCCGTGGCATATGTCTGTAAGTCTTGCAATGTTTGGTCTAGAAGTGGCATTTCTGGCATGAGCAATGGCATTTGGGTGGTTGCATTTTAAGTGGATGCTCTATCTGCTAGGGCATTTCCTTTGGCTATATCAGCCTGCTGGCCTGTGTGTGCCCTGCAATGTAAAATGGCAATGGACCTTGGTAGCTGTATAGCTTTTATTAGTTCTTTAACTAATGAGGAGTGTGAGATGGCTTTACCATCTGCTGCTATAAATCCTCTTCTTTCCCAAATGACTCCGTGATCGAAAATGACCCCATGAGCGTACTTGGAGTTTGTGTAAATATTCACATCTTGTCCTTCAAAGAGCTGGCAAGCTCTTGTGAGGGCTGTCCGTTCTGCAGCCTGGGTTGACTGGTAAGGAATTGGTTTTGCCTCTAGAATTTTGTCTGGTAATTGTACAACTGCATATCCTGCATGATATGTGTTGTCATAGGGCCTTGAACGAGAGCCATCCACAAACACATTCTGTGCATCTGGAAGGGTCACAGAAGACATGTCCTGTCTTGGGGATGTGTCCTGATGGATGAGATCCAAACAATCATGTTGTGGGACTATCTCACCCTGTTCTCCTTTTAGTCCTAACAAAACATTGAGGATTGGGGCTGGGCCTGAGGTAGTAGAAGCATATTTTATCTTTAGCTTAGGGTTGGAGAGCAGTATGACCTCATAACCACTAAGCCTTTGGGCCGACATATGTTGGGTGTGTATATTTTTCAACAGAATGGACACATTATGTGTGGTGTGTAAAGTGGTATCATGTCCCAGAGTGAATGATGTAGCCATTTCCACCACCATCGCACAGGATGCTAAAGCTCTGAGGCATGCCTTGAACCTGTACTGGAACCATCTTTGAGAAAAAAGCAACAGGGCGGAGCTTGCCTCCATGTTCCTGAGCTAGGACTCCCGCCATCGTTTTGCAGTTGTCCCTGGCAAATAAGTGAAACATCTTGCCATAATCAGGCAGACCTAGACTAGGGGCCGTTACCATAGCACTTTTCAAATACACAAAAGCTTTACACAATCTGGCATATCAGAACCTGTGGCTTGTCTCAGGAGATTGTCCTAGTAGGAACAGTCAGTTATCCATTGGCGGCAATAACCAATCATGCCAAGGAAGGTAAGCATGTCCTTCTTGGTCAGTGGGCGGGGCAGACCCATGAGAGCCGCAGCTCTCTTGTGACTGACTTTCCTTTCTACTTTTGTGAGGAGAAAACCAAGGTACTCAACAGTTTCCTGACGCCACTGCAATTTCTTTCTAGACGCTTTGTGGCCACTTTCAAATAACCAGTTTATGAGATCCACACTGTCCTCCTGCCTGATTTGAACTACAGAGGATGAGATCATCCATGTACTGTAGTAGGACCGAACCACGGCGGGAAGTCTAGGACCTCAGTGTGGCCTGGAGCACAATCGAGTAGACTTCAGGTGAGTCCACATAGCCCTGGGGCATTCTATACCAGGTAAGTTGGCAATTCTTTAAACGAAAGGCGAAGATTGGCTGTGTCTCCTTATCCACAGGGACGAAAAAAAAAAGAATTTGCCAGATCAATCACTGTAAAACACTCTGCATTGGATGGAATGGAGGAGGACAGGACTGATGGCACATCTGGCACTATTGGGGTCCACAAGTTAATGTATGGCTCTCAGATCCTGTACAAATCTGTAGCTGCGTCTGGTTTCTTCACTGGTTCAATTGGGGTATTATAGGGAGAAACTGTGTCTTCCAAAATCCAAAAGAAAGTGTTTTACCATTGGGGCAATACCTTCCTCCTTTTCTTTTGCTAAAGGGTACTGTTTATGGTACACAGGCTTCGCCCATGCCTTAAGAGTGGCCTTGTAGGGGGTACAGGAAATGAGGCCAACATCAAAATAATTTTTTGCCCATACTCTTGTCGTCTATCCTACCTGGAGGTGGGCCGTGAGTGTCTGTCACAATCATGGTTAGGAGGGAAATTATTGGGACCTTAGTGGATTGCGCTACAATCCCACCCTTCTTTGTGGTTCTGATATTAATGTTTAGTTCTCCCAACAGGTCTCTACCTAACAGGTTTACTGGGCAGTTTGGGATAATTCTGAATGAGTGGTGCATTAGAGTGTCACCATGCACAGGATCAAAAATGGGGAGAGGAGGTGTTTTGTAGGTTTTAGTGAGTATCCCATTTATTCCCATTGAAGGCTCAGCATTCGTGTACTCTCCTCTATAATAGTCTTCGCTAATTGTGCTGCAGGTCGTGCCTGAGTCAAGAAGAAACGGGATAATTTTCCCATTCACTTGTAATGATATGAATGGCTGCTCTTTATAAGAGTGAGAGACAAGAGGGAATGCTGGGATATTACCTTCTGGGCAGCTTCATTTGTTTTGTTGAGGCGGCTGTTGCCAGGTAACAGGGAATTTTATGCCTTGTTGGGGCAGGTCCCTATTTTGTTGATACTGAGTGGAAACCTGTTGGGAGTGGTCTTGAGTCTCATATGGACATTGACTTCTCCAATGATCCTGAGCTCCACAATTAAAACAACCTGTATGTCTTCCTCTATTGTTTCCTCCCCTTCCCCTGAATCTGCCTCTGCCCTTAGTACTTTAACCTCCTGGGTTCCCGCTTTGTTGTGGTGGCCCCCCTTGATAATGGGTGGCTACCACTTTAGGAGCTTCAAAGCACCCAGCAGTGTCTTTTTCTGTTAGTTTTTCTTGAAATTGTTCCCTCATACATGTGGGCCATTCAAAAATCATCTGTTTTACAGTCAACATTACATTAGGCTTTAAATTAGATAAAAAGGTCTGAATCAGTAAACCGTGCATATTAAGTTGTAAAGTGAGCCCTGCCTCTTGTGTCCAGATATTAAATCTCTTCCAGAACTCCAACACTGACTCTCCTGATTTGTGTTTGCATGCTATTGCTGTGGGGAGGGAGGATTTTGATTTAAATGCCTTTTCCATTTCTTGTGTAATCTCATTCCACATGTCAATTCTTCCCTGTTCTGTGTTTAGTTTATAAGCTGTGGCAGTGACTCCGCTGCCCTCTACAACAGATATGGTTCTGACATTGTCCCAGTTCAAGGGAGATGTCTGTCCCACAATACCTTCGAGGATGAGACGCATGTCTTCTTGTGTGTAATTCCTCCCTTTACATGCTTTTCAGATAACTGACTGTAGCTAATGAGGAAATAGTTGGTTTTGGACAGTGTTTTACAATGCGATTTATATCCTCGATTTCTATGGGTTTTTAAACAATGTTTTATCATATTGTCATGAAAGGGAGGTGTGTGGGTTGGTGTGCGGCATTGGATGAATCTGCACCATATTGGGTCCCGTCTCGTGTATGTGAGGGACTTAAGATGTTAGTCAGATTTGCTGATGCAGCAGATTTAACTAACAGAAAGCCTGAGCTGGTGGTTTCCTCAATATGAGAATCATCAGCTTCAGTAGTTCCTATACCAGTTCCTCCTATGGCCCCACCCTGATTTGAAGAGGTCTGGACAGTAGGGGCGGCGGGCTGTACTGGTGGTCTCTGCAACTGGTGGACGGGGTGCAGTGGGAGTTTGTACAGCATGATGTCCAGCTAGAAAATCAATGTCATCCTTTGTGAGACTTGAATAGAGTTTGACAGATTTTGGGACGTAAGGGGGAGGTGACTTGGAGGACGGCATGAGAGGGTGTGTGGTTCTATCTATTTCTGACTCACACGTAATTTCTGAGAGTTCTTATTATTAGGATTTAATCCCATTTTCTTATGTTTCTTATTATCTCTCTTATTCCAATATGGGGCATAATCAAGCCAGTTCTCTCCTCCCTTTCTCATATATTTCTTATCCCATTCTGGGTCACCCTGGTACCATGGAAAAGCCTGTCTATCACCCAAACAAAGACCTTTGATCATGTCCATATGAAAAGTGTCATTGTCACCCTCTGGGGGAAAAGGATCAACGCTGCCCATTATTTCTGTCCACCCTGCTAAATTGTCCACCCATGGGTCAATTAGATAGTAATCCATTCCACATACATGGGCTACAAAGTCCTTACATGTCTCCCCAACCTCCGGTGAAGGTATACCTATTTTGCTTTTGCAACAAGCAATATATAGCAGTGGAGAGAAACCACCTTACCTTGTAGCTCCTCTTTTGTCCACACAACAAATTATCTTATACCTTTATGCGACAGAAAGAAAAGCAAAGGCAATTTAGGGCTTTAACTGATCCACCCGGACTAGTATTTAATTTCTTCCCAAAAGAAATTTATTTGTGGTCTTCCCTAAAGACCTCTTGTGCTTGCCAAAACTTGATGCCTGATCAGGGCATACATGACGCGGGGTTAAAGTTGCAACTCAAAAGGACTAAAGTTTTATCAGCGCCTACTGAAAGGAAACATTCAGTCAAGAATGACAAAAATGTACTTACCGTAAGATGATTACTTTATCCGGGACGAGCCCCCAGCTGAAAGGATTTGAATTCCTCTCGACCATCGTCAATCCGCGGTGGAACAGTTATCTCTTTTTGGAGCTCCAGAGCCCCTCCCTGAGCCACAAGAAAGTACACACACACACACAGCTGTCTCTCAGGGAAAAGCTACTCTTTATTTCCGGGTTTATCTTTTATACTCAAGAAAAAGTAGGAGTTACAACCACCTTGAAAGGTGGTCTCTACAACACTTTCACTTTCCACACGTAATATCAGGGAAACAGAAACTCTACAGTATAAACAAAACTAGCTTCATGCATCTTAAAGGGGTCTTAGCATACATACAGTGCTGCCCATAATTATTCATACCCCTGGCAAATTTGACTTAAAGTTACTTTTATTCAACCAGCAAGTCATTTTTTGACGGGAAATGACATAGGTGCTGCCCAAAAGATAATAAGACAATGTACAAGAGGCATTTTTGTGGAAAAAAAACATTTCTCAGCTTTTATTTACATTTGAGTCAAAAAGTGTCCAGTCCAAAATTATTCATACCCTTCACAAACTGTCACAGTCTGTGGGAAAATCAAAAGTTCTATACCGTTCCAAATAGTCCAAGCTGTTCTAAAGCATCCTAATTACCCTGATTAATTGGGAAGAGCTGTTTTAATCAACTCAACAGGTGAAAAACAGCAGCTCTCTGCAGTTGGTTTGTGGACAGTCATGGCTAAGACAAAGGAGCTCAGTGAGGACCTGCGGCTACGCATTGTGGCTGCTCACAAGTCAGGAAAGGGCTACAAGGCCATTTCTAAATGTCTTCAAATTCCAGTGGCTACAATGCAAAGTATTATTAAAAAATACAAGATGTTCCGCACTGTGGAAAATCTCAGAGGACATGGTCGCAAGCCAAAAGTGACACCTGTGCTGGCCGGGAGGATAGTTAGAGAGGTGAAAATCCAAGGATCACCACCAAGGCCATCCTGGTGAATCTGGGCTCTGCTGGTGGCAATGTCTCAAGGCAGACAATCCAAAGGACACTGCACACTGCTGGGTTCCACGGATGCAGACCAAGGAGGACACCACTTCTCCAGATAAGGCACACAAAAGCTCGCTTGGCCTTTGCAAAAGCTCATCTGGACAAAGAAGACTTCTGGTCTTCTGTGTTATGGTCAGATGAAACAAAAATTGAATTGTTTGGTCACAATGATGTTTCCTTCATTTGGCGTAAAAAAGGAGAACCCTTCAACCCAAAGAGAATCATCCCCACTATCAAACATGGTGGTGGGAACCTAATGCTTTGGGGGTGTTTTTCAGCCAATGGATCAGGAAACCAAATGACAGTAAACGGCACCATGAAAAAAGAGCAATACATGAGGATTCTCAATGACAACATCAGGCAGTCTGCAGAGAAACTTGGCCTTGGGCACCAGTGGACATTTCAGTATGACAATGACCCAAAACACACAGCAAAAGTGGTGAAGAATTGGTTAGCAGGCAACAACATTAACGTTTTGGAGTGGCCCAGCCAGAGTCCAGACTTGAATCCAATTGAGAATCTGTGGAGGGAGCTAAAAATCAGGGTGATGACAAGAAGACCCTCCAACCGGAAAGATTTGGAGCTCATTGCTAAAGATGAATGGGCAAAAATACCTGTGGAGACATGCAAAAAGCTGGTCTGCAATTATAGGAAGCGTTTGATTACTGTAATAACCAATAAATGCTTTTCTATTGATTATTGAGAAGGGTATGAATAATTTTGGACTGGACACTTTTTGCTCAAATGTAAATAAAAGCTGAGAAATGTGTTTTCCCACTATAATGCCTGTTGTACGTCGTCTTATTATCTTTTGGGAGACACCTATGTCATTTCCCGCCAAAAAATTACCTGCTGGTTGAATAAAAGTAACTTTAAGTCAAAATTTGAATCAGGGGTATGAATAATTATGGGCAGCACTGTATATGTGTAATAGAAAGCATACATAATCCTACAAAGAAACTTAGGTTATACATTTTCCTACAACTAGTGAAAAAGAAATTGATTAATAAAGGGTATCCCATCCACAAGGTTGATAGCCTTTTCCTTTTACTTAGAGGATACAACTTCTCACAAGTCCATACAGGTTACAGCCCCAGCTGTCTGTTTCATCACACAATACCATTGCAAATATAATAGAATGGAGTGAATGTTTAAGAAACACTAGATTATTTTATTGGCGGACCCCTACCTTAAAGCCACTATTAGTGAACAGCCAAAAATGACCTTTAGAAAGTCACCTAGCATAAAAAAAATAGGGCTACTCCCAGCAAGCTCAGACCCACCAAAAGTATTAACACGTAGTCCATATCTTTTTTCTTCTCCCTCAAAGGGACGTATCAATGCAGGAAGCTGAGATGCTTAACCTGTTCCTGCCCTGGCTATAGCCGAAAGGCTGCTGCAGCATGGGCTTGCCGCATGCTCTGTGATTGCTGCTTCCTTAGGGCACAGCGGATCACAGATCGAGGTAAAGGGCCAATCACAATGGTCTTTTACTACGTGATCAGCAGTGTCCAATGACAACTGATCACGATGTAAACACAAGCCAGTTATCGGCATTTCTTTCCTTACGCTGACAGAGTGAAGAAAGGAGAATCGATAACCAGCTTGTGTTAAAGGGACATCTACACTGACAATCGGGGCACTGATTATTAACCACTTCCCGACCAGCGCCGTAAATAGGCGGTGGTCGGGTTGGAGCGGCTCTCCCGGGACATAGCCTGCACCTGCAGGCTATATCCCGGTATCATTTTTTAGAGCTGGCGGTCGGCTATCCAGGAGTAATGACCAATCTGGCTCGGGAGCTGCTCGGTCGTTACCCCAGGGGGCGGGAGGGGACACCCCCCCTCCCGCCGCCTTCCGCCGCTCTTCTCCGGCCTCCCGTCCCACCGGGAGACCAGAGCGACAATCCGGCGCGTCCGCCGGCTGGAAGGAGACCTGACAAAAGCCATAATCGGCTCCGATCGGCTCTCCTTCGGCAAATTCCGGAAGCGACGTCACAACGTCACTTCCGGTTTACACGGCAGCTAACGGCGCCAAATTTAAAAAAATTACAGTATTCAGAATTCGCCGGAGTGTGAGCAATAATTCTAGCAAAAGACCTCCTCTGTAACTCTAACCTGGTAACCGTTAAAAATTTTTAAAGCGTCGCCTATGGAACTTTTTAAATACCGGACTTTGTCGCCATTCCGCGAGTGCGCGCAATTTTCAACCGTGTCATGTATGGTATCTATTTACTCGGCGTAACATCCTCTTTCACAATATGGAAAAAATTGGGCTAACTTTACTGTTGTCTTATTTTTTAACTCAAAAAAGTAAAATTGTTCCACAAAAATCGCGCTTGCAAGACAGCTGCGCAAATGCCGTGTGACAAAAAGTATTGAAACAATGGCCACTTTATTCTCTAGGGTGTTTGAAATATATATATATATAATGCTTGGGGGTTCTAAGTAATTCTCTAGCAAAAAAAAATGTTTTTAGCTTGTGGCCACCAAATGTAAAAAAGTGGCCCGGTTGGTAAGTGGTTAATGTCCTGATTATCCGTGCAGTTCCAACAGTGCCCTCCAGTGCTGCCTCATCAGTGGACATCAGAAAAGGATAAAAATTAGCTGTTTGCAAAATTTTATAAGAAACTATGAAAAAACTTTTTTTTTCAAACTTTTCTTTTTTCCTTTGTTTAGCAAAAAATAAAAAAAAAAACTGTGGTGATTAAATACCACTAAACGAAAGCTCTATTTGTGTGAAACAAAATGCTAAAAATTTCATATGGGTACAGTGTAGTATGACCATGCAATTGTCATTCAAAGTGTGACAGCGCTAAAAGTTAAAAATTGGCCTGGGCAGGAAGGGGGTAACACAGTAGGCAAGTGGCTAAAGTAGAACTATAGGAAAAACTTCAAGTGATTGTAAAGTCTCAGTTTTTTTTCTATTAAAAGGACAAACATGTTATACTTACCTACCCTGTGCAGCGGTTTTGCACAGAGCAGCCCGGATCCTCTTCTTGGGTGCCTGGCTGGAGCTCCTGGCCACTCCCCTGTGTTGAGTGCCCCCACAGGAAGAAGTTTGCTATGGGGGCACCTGAGCTGAACTGCAGCTCCCTGTGTCCATTCAGGCACGGAGCTATGGTTTTGGCCCCACCCATATCTCTCCTCAATGGCTAAATGAGCTTGATTCACAGCAGCAGGAGTCAATGGCGTCACTGCTGTGTCTCAGCCAATCAGGAGGGAGAGTCCCAGGTGGCTGAGGCACTCATTGGATAGAGAGGGGGCTGCTGCACACAAAAGGCTTTTTATCTTAATGCATAGAATGCAATTAGATAAAACAAATTCTGACTTTACAACCCCTTTCATGCTGGCCTTCTTACAGTGTGTACTAGCTGTCCTCTTCTTATTTTTTTATTTATATACTAATACCTAGTATACATGGGTGAATGCCAGGCAACATTGACTGGTTCAATAAAAACCAGACGATGTTCGGCCCTTTGTGTATGGCACCTGGTCCAACAGAAGCCAGCCGAACATGCTTGAAACCAGCAGCCGACCGGCTCCTGATCAGCGCTCTCAGCCAATGCCCGAGAGCGCTGCCTGAAGTGTTCTGGCATGGGGAGATTGCTGTACCAACATAATTGCTTGCTTCCTTTACTTAGGTGAGTGCAGCTGCCTTCCATCCCACTGCTTTCTGGATAATAGAATGGAAGGAGGCCAAGAAAAGCATACACACACACGGTTAAAATGGAAGTTTATTGTAACAATTAACAGTTTGTTAGTAAAAACAGCTGCACAGCAAAACACATCACCAAACAAGGCAAGTGTAGGTGCATCAGGGTCAGGATGAGTGAAGAAAAGGCCCTGTACAGTGTAGCTGGTGGTCCTTCTTGTCCTCTTTCCTTGCTGCTGTTCCTTTTCTGTTTTTGGAAAACTGCATAAGAGAGGGGTGCACTGGTCCTGGAGGTACTGCATTACCAGGTCGATGCGTGGAGTGGACAGAGCAAGCTATTCTTCCATCTCACTGTTCTAAAAATCCATTTAATATATGGTCCCCAGATAGGGGACGTATCAGAAATTAAACTGATAAGAACAGATTTTTTTTTTTTTTTACCATCAGTTAAACTGCAATAATACCCAACTTTAGTACCTTCATCCGTAACATCAGGTCTGCAGTATCACATCATTGGTAAATACATATATAACAACACATAACACGTACTTAACAAGACAACATTTAACATTGAACCAGTCTGCTCCACTATTCCACTCTCCATGCTTTATCTGCTTCCTGTTTTCCAATTTTATGAACTTCGAAGCTATATGCTGTATATAACCTGGCCAGTATCAATTTAGCCACATTTTCTGAAGACAAATCCTCCTTCTTGAAGACCAATAGGTTCCTCGCATCCCACCTTGCTTCTCTGTAAATGGCAAAGAAAATCCATGCCACTCTTACTTCTTTACTTTCCACCCAGGCAGATAGATACTGGTTAATACCAGGATTGTTCATTTTCAGAACTACTGGAAAAAAAACGAAAAACCTCTTCCGCACCCTCACAGCAAACGGACATGAGAAAAAAAGGTGACTCAGGTATTCTGGCCCACCACACCCCACCCGTGGACACTTATCTGTGGCACTCAAGTCCCGGTTATTCATGAATACCCTTGTCGGCAGACAATTGTGCAACGCCATCCAAGTCACATCTTTCTGCTTGTTTGAAATTCCAGCGATCTCAAACCTCTTCCAGGTAAGCTCTGCTTGCTTTGGGTTCAGGTAAGTTATTGTACTTGGTATTTCTTTCCCTTTTAGGTTTCTCATAATGACGTTTTTATCCATTTCTCTAGGTCCCACATCTTCCACCTCCAACTGCTTCCTGCTCTCCTCCAAAAACAAGTAGAAAGGCGGAACCACCTGGGCTCTTGGCTTGGTAAGGTCAATGCTCATCCACTTCCACCTTACAAAACACTACTCTCCCAGGTATCTTGCCATGTAAGCTGCCCTACTACCACCATGCACCATCCGGTTGACTAGCAATAGATAATGTAACTTTAGGAACCTGTCTATATTGGGGAATCCCAACCCTCCTTTAGCCTCCTCCTTCATTACTACATCCCGGCCAGCTTTCTCCATCCGGGACCCCCAAAAGAAACTGAACAGCTCCTTCACAATCTTCTGTACCCACCTCTTGCCAGGAGGCAGGACTATACAGGTATACAGGAGCAGCGGCAGGATTACTGCCTTTGTTATCAGCACTTCCCCCCTAAGGGACAGGTCTCTTAGTTTCCAGAAGCCAACCTTCTTCTTCACCTTCGCCAGAAGGCCATTAAAACTTGTCTTGTCACGCAGATCTTTATCAAAGTGCACTGCAAGCACTTTCACTTCTGACACTTCTGACACCTCGTCTGACTTGATAGGGATTATCCTCCCCAGCTGGCAACGTTGGCATTTGCCCCAATTCACCGCCATTCCAGTTACACTACAGAAAATTCTTAAGTGCAACTTTGCTCTGTCCAAATCCCTTTGTGATGTCCCCACCACTACTATGTCGTCCATATAGGCCATGGTCTTTACGCTCAAAGCTCCACTTCCGGGGATCACAAACCCTTTATGTACCTTGTCCTTTTGGATCTTTTGGAGCAGCGGTTCCACCACTGCAATGAAAGCCAGGGGTGAAAGAGGACACCCCTGCCTGACCCCTGACTTGACCCTAAAGGGTTGACTCAAGTTCCCATTCACTAAAACTTGGCTATAGATATTCCTATACAGTCCTTGGATAGCACAGATCATAGACCCAGGGAGCCCCATACTCCTCAAGACCTGAATCAAGAAAGCATGGGACACCCTGTCGAAAGCTTTCTCCAGGTCTATACTTTCGACAATAAGAGGATCGTTATGTGAATTAGCAAAGTAGATCATGTCCCGTAGAAGAATTAAGTTGTCCACGATTCTTCTGCCCGGAACTGCACACACTTGATGGTCCTTTCTAAGCTTATCAGCCACTTCCCTTAACCGATTCGAGATAGTTTTGGACAGAATTTTATAGTCTGCGTTAAGTAAAGAAATGGGTCTCCAATTCTTCAGATCTCTCCGATCCCCCCCTTTGGGTATCAGTGTACCAACACCTTCAGCCATGGTTTTACTCATACTCCCGCCATAAAAGGCACACCGGATCACTTCGCAGACTTGTTTTCCTACTATGGCCCACATTTTCTGGTAAAATTCTCCTGGCAAGCCTTCCTTCCCAGGCGTCTTGTTACATGCCAAGCCTTTAACAGCCAGATGGATCTCTTCATCTGTTACCAGCTCCTCCAGACTCTTGACCTCCTCTACCTCCAATCTGCCCTCCACCACCTTACAGTACTCCTCCATCTCTCCTTCTACTCTCTGGTCCCCTTTAAATAGCTTAGCATAGAAGGACCTAACCTCCTCCACCTCCCCCTGGGGCCCAAGGACTGTCTGTATTGCTTCCTTTTTTTGAAAAGATTTCTTGAAGAAGAATCTTGTACATTTTTCCCCATGTTCAAGATGTTCCACACAAGAGCTGTACATGATCCTCTTTCCCTTTGCTATCAGCATTTTCTTTTTCTCCTCCCGCACTTTGGCCAGTTCCCCAGCCACCTCCACTCCGACAGCCTGCAACTTATGCAACATCAACATCCTCTCCACCAGCTCCGCTTCTTTCTTTCTCCTTTCTTTAGCCAGAGTGACACCCCATTTTAGGAAAAAGGACTTTATCCTACTCTTGGCCCAATCCCACCAACTTAGGATATCAGGGTATTCCCCTTTACGCTTAACCAAAGATTTGAAAAAAACCTCAAAATTATCTGTTACCTTCTTCTCCTCCAGAAGGCGGGTATTAAGTTTCCATACCCCAGACCCAAATTTTGTTTTAGAGCCACAGTCCAACTCAGCTTTGATAATCCGGTGATCAGAAAAAAGAACATACTCTGATTCAAAACCCACTGGGGTGACAGTTTCTGAAAGAAAAACAAAGTCTATCCAGGACTTTATTGTCCCCTTATCCGAAAAAAAAAGTATATTTGTTGGCATCAGTCCCCATCTCTTGTCCCATGTCATAGAACTTAAAGTCAGTAACCAAATTATTCAAAAGGGCGGATGTACTGTCTAACTTTACAGTTGCACCACTCTGCCTGTCCCTTGTATTCCTTATGCAATTTAGATCCCCCATTATCATAGTAGGGACCCTCCCTGGCAGATGTAATGCCAGCGTCTCCAGAAACTCTTGCCTGCCACTCCTATCCACTGGAGCGTAACAATTGAAGAGGCAAAGTTCAAACCCCGCCCCCCCAAATGTACCTGCAGCAATCTTCCAGGAATAATTATTTTGTAATTCAGGATCTTTAATTAATTCCCTCTAAGCAGCACTCCCACACCTTCTTTTCTGCTTGCACATGCGACAGACCACACAGATTCACCGTGCAGCCACTCATCTTTCTTTGGGACAGTTTTTATCATGCACTCCTGTAAGCAAATAATATCGCACCCCACCTTACTTAAATCATCAAAAACAGCGGCTCTTCTAATTGAGGTGCCAATGCCCCTCACATTAATTGAGGCCGCTCGGATCATCTAGGCAGGGAATGGCCAGCACTTCCTCCACCTTTACTCCTCTGCAAATCCTCTTTTTCAGAATCCTCCGACACTGAGACTTCCAGATCTTTGGTGATGGTCAGATCTGCACTGTAAGAACTGTCAGGTAAGTCCCTCCTACTTCTTTTATACATCATTTACTCCTCTCTCTCTTCTCTGTCCTCACTCTTTCTCCCTCCCTGTCCTGCCGTAGGGGGCGGTCTGATAGGGATCCCCCTTCATCAATCTCACTCACATCCTCCATCTCACTCGGTTCCTCCTCTTCCTCCTCCTCTATATCCATATTTGCACTCCAGTCCTGCACTTTGGACTCTACTTCCTCCCCTTCTACTACCACTGACGGGGTTCCTCCTGACACCCCTGCCTCGGCGTGTTCCACCCCTGTTGTTTTGCACTCCTCCTGTGGGGCTTTCTCTTCCCTGGCTGGTGTCTCCTGTTTCTTCTCCTCCTCCTTCCTGCTCCTTAGTTGAGCCCTGCTGCGCCCCTGAAGCTGTTCCAGCCTCAGCACGCCTAGCGCCCCCCACCACATCCGCATACGAAGGCCCTTTGTTCCCACGCTTTAAGTAGCAGTCACAGGCTTTATGCCCATCCTTCCCACAGAGGTCACATACTGCGGGCTTCGTGCACCTAGCAGCCTGGTGCCCAGTCTCCCCACATGTTCTGCAACATGCCCCGGTCTCACATTCCTCATACACATGCCCGTATCTGTGGCATTGCCTACAGAATTTGGGTTGCCCCACGTAAAACAGGGAGCACCTTTGCCCTGCGATGGAAAAGATGGCAGGGGGGTGGCGAAAACCACCATAGCCCTCCTCATCCTTTTCAAACTGGACTTTAAATTTCACCTTGCTCCGAAAGATACCATATGCATTTTTAAGTTTTTCCCCAACACCAACCTCATAACAGTATCTAGTAAGGAAAGCACGTATCAACTCTATTTCCATAAAAGGATTATACATATGTACCGTAACATGTTTCACTCCAGGGTTGAAAAGAAGATCAATGGTGAACTTGTCCAAGATGGCATTACCTTCGTATTTCAGCACTTTGGCGTTTTCAAAGACCTCCAAACAGTTTTTCTCTGAAAAGAAAGAGACATCGTAAGTTCCTGTCCCAGGGAAATCCTGGATTGCAAATATCTCACTCACCGCTACTTTTAGAACTCCGCCCAAAGCATCAACGACTAACTCCTTCAGACCGACATCTGCACGATAAACTGGCTTGACCAGAAACCGGATGGTGTTCTGCACTTCCCTCCTCGCCATGGTGGTATCCCGAAGAACACCACCAATCGCCCTCTCGTTGCTTCTAGTGGCGCCTCACCCAATAGCAGCAGGGGGTGTACCAATTAAGGAAACACCCCCAGGCCGAGTGAAGCTGGCACCGTCAGCGAACCCTTCAGCTACGATCAGATCGCAGCCAAAAGGCCGAGAAGCGATAACTCAATTATTGTTTTTTCCAAGCGAGCAGCGGGCAGGCTGAGCCCAAGGGCTCGCTGAGAGCTCTGGCCCTATTTGTCTGGCCTGCGTGGATCCAGCAACTCTCCACTTTTCCTACCTGGCTGCCTCTGAGGCCTACTGCCTGAATTCAGGCCTACTTGCACCCAGTGCACAGCTGAAGTCAATTCTGCCCTCCAATCAAACAATTAAGCAGGCTGAACTGCTAATTGGTCCCATGCAGGTGCTCCTCTTTGATGCCTAACGAGGGAAGTTATTTGCATGTTCCCGCCTCCTGTTCACGTGGACGAAGCGCACACAACACTAGATGGAGACACAGGCCTTGACAAGATTCCTCGCCCAGCTAATAGCTAGCTGCAGCCAGCAAGCAAGCAGCATCGAGACAAGAAAAGTGGAAGGAGCAGAGTCAGGCACTGCAAGAGGACTCTGTAACTCTGACTTTCAATGTAGCCCTCGTTTTGGGCCTAGTCACAATGCATGCTAGCTATCTGGTAGAAAACATTGCTGTGCTGACTTTCAAATGAACAGAGTGACTTTCTGACTTCTTCAGGACTATCCTAGGCTCGACCGCCTTTTGCATGGAAGATAGGGCAAGAAAGTGACACGAAGCACATCAAACACAGAGACAGGGGTTAAATGCAAGTTTATTGCAAGAATGGGTAACAGCAGCAGCTTGTGAGCAAAAACAACATAACACGAGCGAGCAAGAAAGAAAAAGGAGGATTTTTCTTTTCTGTTTTTGGAAAACTGCATAAGAGAGGGGTGCACCGGTCCTGGAGGTACTGCAATACCAGGTCGATGCGTGGAGTGGACAGAGCAAGCTCTTCTTCCATCTCCCTGTTCTAAAAATCGATTTAATATAAGGTCCCCAGATAGGGGATGTATCAGATATTAAACTGATTTTTATTTTTTTGCTATTCAGACTAAATCACGATCTCACTCTTTGCTTAACTCCGCCACTCAATGAGACGTGTTCCTTTCATCATCTTAGCGTAATCATACAAAAGGTTTAAAACATTTTAGAGAACATATTTGCACAACATTTCCTTCCCGCCACCTCCTATAATTCCACAAATCATTTGCATCCTTCTCCCCCAGCTTCTTCCTTTCCACCACCAACACATAATACAGCCTAGCAATCACCCAATCCTTCTCAGACAACACCATTTTCTTTTTATAATGCACAAATTTTTGCCTCCCACATCACCTCCCTAAAAACAGCAGAGAATATATACATTTTACGTTGCACTCTTTTCTCCATTACCACCACTCCCAGCACTCCAACCTATACCTCACCATTCTTACTCCAACCACTCTTTTTGCAAAACCCTCCAGCAACCTCCACACCTCCTTCAGGAAACTGCATTCCCAGAATTACATGTCTCACATCTTCAATGCCTCCACACCCTTCCCTTATACACACACATTTCCTGTCTCGCCAAATCACTTGTTTTCAGGAACGACAACGTTGACAGACTATTATACAGTGACAGCCATACCACCTCTTTTTGTTTATTTGTCACACCTTTCACCAGTAAATTCTTCCAGCATATCTCTGCTTTCTTTGAGTTCATCCCCCCAAGGTTTGTCACAAGTTCACCCCTCCTCAGCCATTTCCACAAGATATCCTTTTTGAGTGCGCCTCCTCAGATCCTTACTACACCACCCCCATTTCAGCAAGGACCAGCCTATCAAATACCGCATCAGGGCCGCGGTTTTCCCTCCCGCTATAAAGGTTTTATAGTGCGTTAACCACCATTGTACTTCCACCTCCTGTACACACTTTAATTTACTCCTGGACACATCACATGTTCTGCTTAAAATGCACATGCTGCTCTTGCCCCAGTTGACTCTTAGGCCCGACACTGCCCCAAAAATGTTAACCTGCAACTTTGTTCTCGCTAGATCTCTCGCAGAGCTACACAGAAAAACATCATCATCCATGTAGCACATTGCTTTCACACACTCACTCCTACACCCAGGCACAAAAATCCCTTTAAAACATTTATACTTCACTAGGTGCCTCATCAGTGGTTCCATTATACATATGAATGCGATAGGGGACAACGGACACCCCTGACTCATCCCCAACCTCACTTCCACTGCTCCAGACAGCTTCCTGTTAATCAAGATTTGATTCCTGATATCTTTATACAGGCTGTTTATCATCTCCACAAATTCATCAGGCATTCCCATCTGTTTTAGGATAGTAAATAGATATCCATGGGCCACACGATCATAGGCCTTTTCTAGGTCTACTCCTGCCACTGCTACCAGCATGGTCATTCTCCCGGGTATCACTACCTCATGTGATATATACTGAATGTTCTGGTTCCTCACCAGAATCCCCACACCTTCACTTCTCACCTCACACATGGGAGACCACACAGAAATCCCCTGCTTCTATTCTTCACACTGGGCCCTGGACACAAATCACGTCTGACTTCACATTCCTCAGGAAATCAAACACCACAACCCTTCTCCCTTTAGAACATATACTTCTCACATTTACATAACTCACAGTCAATGCTATTATTAGGATTATTTTACATAACAACCCAGCCATATCCAACATCTTCAGATGACTGCATCGACTCAGCACTTTCTGTACACACCCCACTCACTTGAACCTGCTGCTTTCTCCACGGGAAAGGAGAACTGGCGGACTCTGAGTCAGAGCTCCCATCTGCACCCATAGGTACACCACCCCCGTCACCCCCCTTCCAAGCCATCCACCTGTGCCCTTTTACAAGATGGCACAGGCGGGACCTCATGCTCGTCCCGGGTAATCACAAGACACTGTCCACACTCTAAGCTTGAGACACTTTCCATCTCCGATAATTCTTCATCCTCACTGGAGGACAATCCGCTCATCAGTTCATTCAATACTCCTGGGCTTGCGCCCACATCACTTGTCCCTTCTTCTCCTTGCATGCTGTCAGCCTCTCCGCAGGCCCGCCGGAGCTAGCACTCACCACCGTACTCCCAGTGACAGTGCCCGCACCTCCATCTACATTCACTACCTCTGTCTGCCGAGTCAATACTGCTTCACTGTTCTGGCCACCCGAGGGACCAGGACGTGAGTCCGCATCAGTGGGTCCCACAGTACTATCTCTGACCTTCGCATCACTTTCTCCCGCCCTTGGCCCACCCATTTCTAAACTCTACTTTCCATTGAGGCTAATTTCCTTGCTTAAAAGTATTCATCGCACTTCTTTGCCAAGTGTCCGACCTTTTAACAAAATGTCACAAACCTTTTTTTGTCTGCACTCTCTGGAGGGATGGCTCATCTTCCCGCAAAAACTACACTTAGGCCCCTGTTCGCAGTCCCCACTAGTATGTTCATAAACAAAACATTTGCTGTAGAAACAAGGCTGACCCGGATAGAATAGAAACCCTCTTACTCCTCCAATGTTGAAAGTTGTTCTCAAAGCGCCCAAAGAATGTATATTTTACTGACCAAATTCCAAATGTATTTAGGACTTTCACTCCCCCTCTCAACTCCTCGCAATACGAATTCAGAAATGCTCTTACTAGATTAACATCTACGAAGGGATTATATAGATGTATCACAATCGCCTTCTCTTCCTGCATGAATAGCGGGATCACATCAAACTTTCCCACTATCTCCCCTTCACACAACTTTTTGATGTCCTCATAGATATTCCAGCATACCTCCGATGAAACAAACGTTACATCATAAATGCCCTGCTGGGAAAAATCTTGTAGACACACTATATCCTTTACCATTAGGCCTAGGACACCCGTCAAAAGATCCACCATGACATCCTGTAAAGTAACTTGCTCCTTGCAATCCGGCTTCACATGGAACCGTATCGAGTCCCTTAGGCCTCAGGATGCCATTTCTCTGGCACTCGCAACACTGGCCGATCCGCACATCCAAGGATATCCCCAGAACACCTGTCACTTCTCTGACCAGCAGTGTCTGTGGGGCTTTGTACCCACTAATCGCCCTCTAGTAAACTTCCAGCAGCGTATTGCCCAATAGTGGCAAGGGATGAACCAAAAACGAATCACCCCAAGGCCGAGCAGCACTGGTGCCTTCTGTAAACCTTTAACCATGATCAAATCGCAGCCAAAAGGCCGAGAAGCAATAACCCAATTATTGTTTTTTCCGAGTGGGCGGTGGTCAGGCTGAGGAAAAGCGCTTGACTTCAGGCCTACATGCACCTGTCTATCACCTAGTGCACAGCTGAAGTTGATTCTGCGCTCCAATTAATTAAGCAGGCTGGACTGATAATTGGGCCCATACAGGTGCTCCTCGTTGATGCCTAACGAGGGAAAATGATTTGCTTGGTCCGGCCTCCTGCTAACGTGGACAAAGCAACCCACTAGATGGAGACACAGGCCTTTTCATTCCTCAAACAACTAATAGCTAGCTGCAGCTAGGGACAGAAGTGTAGCAGTCAGGAAATAGAAGAGGACTCTCTAGCTGAGACTTCAATGTAGGCTTCATTTAGGGCCTATTCACAATGCATGCTAGCTATCTTGTCAAAAAATTCCTGTGCTTACTTTCCAACTGACATAGTAACTTTGTGACTAGAGGACTTTCCTGTGCTTGACTGCCATTTATGTAGATAGGGCAAGGAGCAAAAACACAAAGACACACCGGGGTTAAATGCAAGTTTATTGCAAGAATGAACAGCTTGTGCGCAAAAGCAACATAATGAGCAAGCAAAAGGATTTTTCTCTTCTGTTTTTGGAAAACTGCATAAGGGAGGGGTGCATCAGTCCTGGAGGTACTGCAATACCAGGTCGATGCGTGGAGTGGACAGAGCAAGCTCTTCTTCCATCTCCCTGTTCTAAAAATCCATTTAATATATGGTCCCCAGATAGGGGACGTATCAGATATTAAACTGATAAGAGCAGATTTTTTTTTTTTTTAAATCCACATCAGTAAATTAGAGGAGTAAAGGCAAGATTACGGACTTAACAATCTTCACCTTCCCCATTAGGGTTAAACACCTCAATTTACAGAAGTCCACCTTTCTTTTTGTTTTTTCCAAAGCCTTTTCTGCATTCCTTTGATTCAATAAGTTTTTCTCAAAGTGTGTACCCAAAATCACCGCCAAATCTACCCCCTTTTATTTCTCTGGATCCACTCAGTGTACATATCTCACTCTTCTGCCAGTTGACCTTTAACCCTGACATGCTTTTGAACATACTTAATTGCAATTCTGCCCTCCGGGCATCCATCTCAGAAGAGCAAACAAAAGTCACATTGTCCATATAACAGACTGCTTTTACACTTTCCCCTCTACCCCCAGGTAAAAACACACCTTTCCACCTCTTATCTTTCTGGGAATGCCGTAGAAGAGGCTCAATTGCACAAATGAACATAATGGGTGACAGAGGACACCCCTGTCTCACCCCGGATTTTACTGGAAAAAATTCTGAAGGGCTACCATTCACCAAGACTTGGCTCACAATGTCTGTATATAATTCCTTCAAAGTCTTCAAGAAAGGCAAAGAGACTTCCATTCCCTCCAACACCCTGAACAAAAAGGAATGAGGAACCCTATCATAAGCCTTCTTTAAATCGATGCACATCAGGGCTAACGACATATGGTTTGACTGAGCGTAAAAAACAAGGTCTCTTAACAAAATCAAAATGTCTGAGATTCTAAGGCCGGGGACCGAACACACTTGACCCTCACCCACCAACTTATTTACCACCTGACTCTGTTTGCCAGTAACTTAGCTACCAGTTTGTAGTCCACATTTATTTCAATCTTTTTATTGAAGGAATATAAAGTGTGGTACAATCGTATATCATATGCATGAAAATAAACGTATTCTTGTACAAATACAGGGATATAATATAGGATTATAAAATAGCCAAATATTGTTACCTTTATATTAGCCATTGAAGAAAAAAAACAGTTGCAAAACATGAATACTGAAACCTTGACGACAACGGGTCTAATTCCAGATCTCGCGACAAGAATCTTAATATGGCAAACTTTGAGCATTTAATGCCCCAAATGAGCCCCTCGGCCCAAGGACGCCCCCCCATCCCACAACTGGGGAGAGGGCGTGCCCGGCCAAAGCTCCAACCCCGTAGCCAAAAGGGTCAACGCCAGAGAGACAATATCGATTGACCTATTATTGGTAAATATGTCTACTGTCAAGTATCCAGGCAATCAATTATTGCCTTAAGGATAATTGGTATCCAAATAAGTTTATGACATTGAAAAGAAAAAAAACCCGGAACAAACGGGAGAAGAAAGGAAAAACGCTGATGGGTGTATTTTTGCAATTCTAGTAGGAACTAAATACCATCGCAAAAGAGTTTTGTAGTTTGCTTCTATTAAAGACGTATTAATTGAGATTTTAGACATATTAAATGCAAGTTCTTGCCAGTCAGAGAGCTCATAGGCAGTTCCCAAATCTCTCTCCCATTGGGCCATGTAAGGGAGTTTAGATAGTGGGTCCATCCTGGCCGCTTATACTACAGATATTCGACCCCGTCCACTCCCACCCTCCCGGCAAGAGATTTCGAAGTTAGTAAGTGTATTTGGTTCATTTAAGTTATTAAGTTTTGATTTAATAAAAGAGATCAATTGATTGTATCGGAACAATTCCACAGAAGGCGTTTCCAGCGTTTCCGTAAAGTATTTAAGAGGATGGGGTCTATGACCATTCAAGTAGTCCCCTATCCTAAGCAACCCTTTGTTAAGCCACCAGTGAAACAGGCCCGGAACCAAACCAGGCGAAAACTTGGGATTACAGAACATAGGAGCTAGAGGGACATGAGGGGATGCTACCCCAGAGCGTCTCCTCACCTCATCCCAAACCTTTAGTGAATGGGACAGGGTGGGGCAAAGCACCGGGGGCCGAAGTTTACTCGGAATCCACATAAGGGAGCCAATAGCAACTGGATGGCAGGACAAGGCCTCAAGAGGCACCCATAAAGGCGGAGGATCGCTAGCAGTGGTAAAGGAAAGTTGTTACTTGGGCTGCTTGATAGTAAGCTTGCAGATTGGGAAGCCCCAGTCCGCCGTATGATCTAGGGGTATAGAAAGTCTTTTTGTTCATTCTGGGTCTCTTATTGTTCCATACAAATCGAAGGACCTCCGATTGTAATTGTACTAATTCTCTCCTCGGAATCGCTATTGGTAAGGCCCTAAAAAAGTATAGAAGTCTAGGTAAGAAAGTCATCTTGATAGAATTAATTCTACCAAACCAGGATAGCTGGTAGTTGGACCAGCGAGTTAAATCATTTTTCAGCTGTTTAAAAAGTGGAGGGTAATTAACCCGGTAGAGGTCTGAGATTGAAGGAGTTAGTTGGACCCCTAAGTAGGTCAGGGCCCCAGAGGCCCAGTGAAATTTGAACTTTTCCTTTAGTTTTAACAGAATAGCGGGAGAGACATTTACGTTAAGGGCTGATGGTATTTGGGTATTCAAGGATAGTCCCGAAACCTGAGAGAAGTGGTGGAGAAGTTGTAATAGGTTGGGCAATGTGATAAGTGGTTTAGTAATATACATAAGGACATCATCTGCAAACAAAGAACACTTGTGTTCTTGCGGTCCACAACATATTCCATGGATACGTGTATGTGATCTAATCGCCACAGCCAAAGGCTCGATTGCTATCGCGAATAGGAGGGGTGATAGCGGGCAACCCTGTCGTGTCCCCCTCCGTATTGGGAATGGGGTACTATAGAGAGTTTTGAGTAAAGCAAGGAAAGTATTACCAAACCCAAATCTCTCCAGTGTTTCAAACAAATAGTCCCAATGTAAGCTGTCGAAAGCCTTGTGTAGATCTAATGATAGCAACAACAATTCCCTTTTTTTGGCCTTATCCGTGGTGTCCCAATTAGCTTTTGCCACCGAAATGAAAGAGATTGCTCTTCGAATTTGGTCAACCGTTTGTCTTTGAGTAATAAAGCCCGATTGGTCTACAGTGAGAGAAAAGTATTGAGGCACGTTGCTAATAATTTCATCAAAATTTTTAGGTCACAATTTATTAGGGAAATGGGGCGATAATTCAGTATATCCGAGGGTTCCTTGTGTGGTTTAGGTATAACACTGATAAAGGCTCTATTTTCGTCAGGAGGGACTAAACCCCCACCCCGCAAATAATTTAAATATAGTGTCATATGGGGTATTAATTGATCCGTAAATTTTTTGTAGTATAGATTAGGGAGGCCGTCCGGGCCCGGGGATTTATGTAGGGAAAGCGTTTTAATGGTTGAGTGTATTTCTTCGGTTGTGAAAGGTTGGTCCATCAAGTCTCTATGATTCTGCATTATGGACGGTAGGGTTAGGTTAGTCAAAAAGTCAGAGATAGTCGACTGTGTCTGGGAATTAGTCGAGTTATATAGAGCAGCATAAAAATTTTGAAATTCTTCAAGAATGTTATGGGGGTGTTGGGAAAGGACCCCATTCGACAATCTAATTTTCTGTAGTCCACATTTAAACGTGTAATGGGGCGCCAATTCTTGATCTCCCTCCGGTAGGGTTGCCACATCATCTCTTTAATCCAGGACACATATGAATTACACAGGTTCTGAGGCTAATTTAATGCAGATAAGGCACCAAGTGAGTTTAATTACCACCTGAATCAGCCATAGAATCTGTGTAATTATTATGTGTCCTGGATTAAAGGGATGATGTGGCAACCCTACCCTCTGGTCACCTTTCTTAAAAATTCGCGTAATTGCCCCCTCCTTCATTGACAGGGACAGTTCCCCAGTCTCCACACAATACTTTACAATTTCCATCAAATGCCCCTTTAAGATGGGCCAAAAATGTAACATATAGTTCCACCAGGAACTCATCTCTTCCTGGAATTTTATTTTTTTGCATACCTTTTAGTGTCCCTTCCACCTCTACTTCAGTTACAATGTCCAATAGGCCCTCTGCCTCCTCTTTCTCCAAACATTTTCCCAGCACACTACAGTATTCTACTTGCTCCTCCTCCTGCACTCCTTTCTGTACATCATACAAGTTCTTATAAAAGGTCAGCACCTCTTCCATCAACCTTTCCCCCTTCACCTCCTCTTCTCATACCTTTACCGTGCTCATCACCTTTTTACTGGAAAAGGTCTTCTTAAAAAAGTACCTTGTGCATTTCTCCCCTTCCTGCATATCTTTTATTTTGGCATTAAAGATAATTCCTTTTCCTTTTTCCTTCAACATTTTATCCCTTAATTCTCTCACCTCGTTTAGTTCTTCAGCCACCTCCACATCTATTCTTTTGCACTTATACAAAAAATGCAGCCTCTTCAATAATACACGTTCCTGCTCTTTTTTTGTCCCTAGCTTTTTCCCTGCACATCTTTTGGAAGAATTTCGCCAGACATCCTTTCATCCAATCCCACCACATTAAGATGTTCCACTAATCCTTCACTATTCACACCTGGCTGTGTCTGAGGCCTACATGCGCCTGTCTTTAGGCCTACATGCGCCTGTCTATGACCTAGTGCACAGCTGAATTTTATTCTGCCCTCCAATCAATTAAGCAGGCTGGCCTGTTAATTGGGCCCATCCAGGTGCTTCTCGTTGATGCCTAAAGAGGGAAATTATTTTCTTGGTCCCGCCTCCTGCTAACGTGGACAAAGCAACCCACTAGATGGAGGCCTTGACATTCCTCGAACAACTAGCAGCTGCTGCAGCCAGGGACAGAAGTGTAGCAGATTCAGGCAATAGAAGAGGACACTCCAGCTGAGACTAAAAATGTAGGCTTCATTTAGGGCCTAGTCACTATGCATGCTAGCTATCTTGCTGAAAATTTTCTGTGCTTACTTTCCAACTGACTTAGTAACTTTGTGACTTGAAGACTTTCTTGTGCTCGACTGCCATTTATGTAGATAGGGCAAGAAAGTGACACGAAGCAAAAACACAAACACACACAGGGTTAAATGCAAGTTTATTGCAAGAATGAACAGCTTGCGAGCAAGAGCAACATAACCAGCAAGCAAAATGATTTTTCTTTTCTGTTTTTGGAAAACATGAGAGGGGTGCACCGGTCCTGGAGGTACTGCAATACCAGGTCGATGCGTGGAGTGGACAGAGCAAGCTCTTCTTCCATCTCCCTGTTCTAAAAATCCATTTAATATATGGTCCCCAGATAGGGGATGTATCAGATATTAAACTGATAAGAACAGATTTTTTTTTTTTGAAGCCCGTGGTGGTGTGAAACACACCCAGACTTACCCGGTGCATAAAATAGTGCACAACACAAAAGTGAGGACACAAAAAGTGCACATGGGTGTACACATAGCCCCCCTCCGAAGAGGAAGGGCCTCTACCCTGGTCCCCCGGGGCACGAAGCTCCTGACGGGGATTGAGGTATCGTGCACCAAGGACTGCCTAGCCAGAAGGCAGAGCAACCCCCAGTTCTCGTTGGCAGCCAGCCGGAACCGACCGCCCCTTGATACTATGTGGGGCTCCCCCGAAGGGAGACCCCATGAGAGATGGTGGGTCAAGCCAGAAGGCCATACCCACCGCCAACCCAAGACTTTCGGGCAGGCCCAAGGGACCGTACACCCTACTTATCAAACGGTGCGTGCAACCCAAACAATCAAGTGACACGACACACAACACATCAAACCTAAACAATCAAAAGTTGGGGGAAGGATAGTGAAGAGGTGAAAAGGTGCCTTTGTGGGAAACAAAGGTCGGACTTGCGGCCAGAAATCAAAAATTCCTCCGGTCCGTGCCAAAAGGCCCGGCCCAGGAGGCAGGTGCGGAAAAAGTGTGTATGGTGCAGTTACCTTGGTGCCATCAAATTCAAAGTGTTGCCACCCACTGTGAGATTTCAGGCACCCCTGGACTGCCACTCCAGGGGCACATGCACCACGGGCTTCTTTCAGCCCGACCTTCCGGCCAGACCAGCGTCTCACCATACCAGCCAGGGGGACCTTTCCAGCTCCCCGGTCACCCTGTTCATCTGGATGTCAGATGCAGGTTTCTTCCGGATCCCTGGTCACCCTGTTCATCTGGATATGCCAGATGCAGGTTTCTTCCAGGTCTCCAGTCACCCTGTTCATCCAGGACATGCCTGATGCAGGTTTCTTCCGGATCCACCGTCCAGAATCCAATTACGCCTCAGGATTTGCCGAGCTAAGCCCCGGGACATAGGCATACTCAGCGCATCCTTCAGCAACTGTCTGGTCACTGGTTCAACACCATCCCAGCCAAAAGGCCGAGCAATGCAACCAGCCGATCGGCCAGATCAGAGGTGGTTCTCCATTCCATCAGGAGGCATAGGAATTTAGACAGCTTAGGGAGAGCCTTGCCTACAACTGGGGACAAGCCGAAGCCAGATTCAACCCAGGAGGAAAAAGACCCTCCCCTCGCCATTCCGTACCAATTACATCAGGAAAGGCTAGTTCCCCGCTAACCCTAGGGAACCTAAATGCCTTACCTTCAAACTGATAAGAACAGATTTTTTTTTTTTTCTTTCCCTTCAGCATGAATCGCTTCAATCAAAGATCTTACCGAAACTGACCAGCGTTCCTTACATCACCAGGGTGAGTATATCAAAATTATGTTACAATAAAAAACACAAAACACAGTATTAAAACCACACTTATT
Organism: Glandirana rugosa; assembly: GCA_018402905.1. NCBI lineage: Eukaryota > Metazoa > Chordata > Amphibia > Anura > Ranidae > Glandirana > Glandirana rugosa. The sequence goes on from BLSH010171519.1 coordinate 1,846,986, forward strand.
TTTACATTGCACCACTCACCCCCCTACCTCCACCTCCCAAAATTCCAAAAATCATTTGCCTCCTCCACTCCCATCACCTTCCGATCATATAACACCACAGCATACAATTTGCTCATGATCCAGTCTTCACACTCTTCTTCAGTGAAAATCATCTTCTTTTTCTTATATCCACACCTGGCTTCCCACAGCACTTCTTTTACCACCGCCACCAAAATCCATCCTTTCCTTTTCACATCTTCCCCAACACCAACCAAACCATATACACTTAACTCTGGTGTCAACACTTTCACACCCACCAGATTTCTTACCAGCATCATCACTCTGCCCCACACTTTTTTTGCAAAACTGCCCCCCCAAAAAACATGTCTCGTTGTCTCCACACTCCCACAACCTTCCCTTACACACCACTCGTTATTTGCTAGATCTCTCGTTTTAAGAAAGGACATTGTAAGTAAACATTCATGGAAACTCATCCAACTGATTTCTTTCTGCTTATTGGTCACACCTTTCATTTTCAACTTCCTCCAGCACTCTTCAGCTTGTCTCGTTCTCAAATCAGATATGTTAGATACCATTTCACCTTTCCTAAACCATTCCACCAGTTTCTGCTTAATTACTGCTCCAGCCCCTAAAAGTTTCAGATCCCGTTCTTCATACCATTTTTTTAGTTTCATATAATAGGGCGGAGCTACCAGGGCTATGGGTCTTGTCAAATCTCTTATATCCCATCCCCATTTCACCACCAACCATCCCATCAGATACCTCATGTAACACTTTACTTTCCCACCTCCATTGAAAGTCTTGTAGTGTGTTAACCAAACATGCATTCCCAGGAACGACTCAACATCTGGAAAATTGTCTCCTCCCAATTTTTCCTCTTTCAGGACAACCGTTCTGGCCACCCGCTCCATCCTTGACCCCCAAAAGAACACAAACAGCAGTCTTGTGATCTTCTGCGTCCATCTCTTATTGAACGGGAAAATTACTCCAAAATACAGCAACAAAGGTAGGCAAACTGCTTTTATAATCAAGGTTTTCCCTGTCAAGGTTAGGCGTCTCAGCTTCCACATCTCCAGTTTCTTGGACATCTTTCCGCGTTCTCCTGATTTCGTAAATTTCGCTCAAAATGAATGCCTAGTATTTTTATGGACTCTACTTTTTTAATTTTATCAGATGTAACTTCTCCTAATCCACTCAAAGTGCAAACTGCACTCTTATCCCAATTAACCTTCATCCCTGCCACACTGCCGAACAACTGTAGTTGGAGTTCCGCTCTTGTAAGGTCCCTACGAGACCTACAGAGGAAGGTTACATCGTCCATATAACATAATGATTTCAACCTACTACCATCCCCACCAGGCACGAAGAAACCTTCAAACACTTTATCCTTCTGTACATGTCTTAGAAGGGGCTCCATTATGCAAATAAACAATATCGGGGACAGTGGACACCCCTGACGTACACCTGACTTTATCCTGAAGGAGTCCGACAGGATTCCATTTATTAACATCCTGCTACTCACTCCTGCATACAAACTTCTTATCATGTTTACAAATACCCTTGGGAATCCCATTTTCCCCAGGACATGGAACATGAACTGGTGGGACACCCTGTCATAGGCTTTTTCTAAATCAAAGCCGGCGACAGCTAGAGGCAAATTGTTACTTTGCGCATAGTACACCAAATCTCATAAACATATTAGGATGTCGGCCGTCCTCCTCCCGGGTACTGCGCACGCCTGCCATTCTCCGATCACCTTTCCGATAACCTCCTTCATCCTATTTGCTAGGATCTTGGCAAAAACTTTATAGTCTGTATTTAACAGAGTTATAGGCCTCCAATTCCTCACATCCTTCTCTTCTCCTTTCTTGAACAGAAGCACTATGACTCCTTCCTTCATCGACGTGGCCAATTTCCCTGTTCTCATGCAATACTTCAAAATTTCCTTTAAATGGTCCTTCATGATTGTCCAGAATTTAAGGTAAAATTCCACGGGTAGTCCATCACCTCCCGGAGTCTTATTCTTTGCCATCCCTTTCAAGGTCTGCTCAATCTCCGCCTCCTCCACTTCTTCTGTCAGCAACACACCTTCTTCATCCTGCAGAACGTCCTGCAGCACTTCGCAATATTCCTTCACTTCGTCCATCGTGGCCCCATCTCCTCCGCCATACAGCTCTTGATAGAAGTTTCTCACCCCTTCTCTCATTCTGCCACCTTCGACTTCCTCCTGTCCGTCCATCATCTTCTTCATGATCTTTTTTGGGCTAAATGCCTTCTTAAAAAAGAACCTGGAGCATTTTTCGTTCTCTTCCATCTCCTGTACTTTAGCCCTAAAGACAATATTCTGTCCCTTCTCCTGTATCATCTTCCTCCTTTCCTCCTGCACTTCCTTTAATTCCTCCTCCACCTCCAGCCCCCATCTTTTAAACTGGAACAGAAAGTGTATTCTTTCAATCAGTTTCCTCTCTACCTCTCTCTTTTCCCTAGCTTTTTCCACTCCCATTCTTCTAAAAAAGAAAGCCACTTGTTTCTTTACCCACTCCCACCAGTCCAGTAGGTCTTCAAAACTGTTCTTTTTTCTTTCTAGGGACTTGAAGAAAGACGTAAACCGCCTCACCACCTCCTCATCTTCCAGAAGTAGGCAGTTCAGCTTCCATAAGCCTTTACCAACTTCTACTCCAGTCTTCAAATCCACTGTGCAGCTGATCAGGGAGTGATCAGAGAACAACACCGGGGATGCCTGAAATGTCTCGCTTTTCAAGAACTGGGATAGAAATATGAAGTCTATCCGAGACCTCACCGTACCTTTATCAGAATAGTAAGTAAAGGAAGTCCCTCCTACCTCCGTTTCCATGGCTACGCCATGTAACTTAAAGTCGCTAATTATGTCGTTCAGAACCCTAGATGACGCATCCGTCCCACTATCACCACTGGTTCCTTGCCGATCCTCACCTCTTCTCACACAGTTGAAGTCTCCCACCACTATTGTTGGAATCCTTCCAGGTAAGTAAAGCTTCAAAATGTTTAAAAACCTTATCCTTTCTCTTTTGTCAGCTGGAGCATAACAGTTTATTAGCCTTATATTTTGATCCAAAAAGGATAACGTCACAATCTGTAGTCTTCCTGGTACAATCACTTCATTTGCTTCAATTCTTACATTTGGGTTCTTTACCACCACTCCAACCCCCTCACTCCTTAACTCAACCGCAGGAGCCCACACAGAGGGACCCCACGACCACACATTCCCCACTTCACTCATTATCCCGCATTCTTGCAGGCACAAAACATCAACAGACAAAAGCAAAAAACAAAAAAGGTTCCAAGCTCAACCTGCGGACCAGTCTGCCACCAAGCCAAATTTACCTGTCTAACAGTCCAGCGTTTAAAAGACAGGGGATTGGTTACACACATTTGCAAGTGTATGTGTAAGCTGCAGGCCACGACAAGGCTCCCTGTATACTGCAGACCTAGCTCTATATAAGAGGCTTCACAGTGGAAGCACACACAATTGAATGGATAGATGAAGGACAGGTGACTGGAGGAGCCCAACCCTCCTTAAAGGTACATGACCAGACACCCAGCCGTGGCCCCATGGCGGCTGCAGCGCTGGTATGGCACCAAAAGTAGTGACTACACAAAAAATACAATGTCACTGTCCCCCATCTATAACTGGCCACTACAGCAAGGAGCTCTTCTGGAAAGGCAAATACAGACAAAAGCAAAAAACAAAAAAGGTTCCAAGCTCAACCTGCGGACCAGTCTGCCACCAAGCCAAATTTACATGTCTAACAAACAATAAATTTTCTTCCAATTGCGCTTGTTTTGATTTTCTTAAACGATTCGTACACATTCCAGCAGACCTCTGTTGTAACGAAAGTCACATCGTAAATACCTTGATTCAGAAGTCTTGCAGACACATAATCTGTCTTACCTTTAATCCTAGGACACCCATCAGAAGATCTACGACAACAGTCCTCAACGACACCTCTTCTCCGAATCCCGGCATAACCGTAAAACGCAGCGAGTCCTGCATCCCTCGGGTCGCCATTTTTCCACACCAGTCAACCAGAAAGACCAAAGGGGGCCCCCCGAAGGTTCCCTCAACAACCGACCAGTGCCTGTGGGGCTAAGTACCCACAAATCGCCTTCTCGTTCGCTTTCAGTAGCGGCTCACCCAATAGCAGCAGGGGGTGCACCAATTAAGGAGAACACCCCCAGGCCGAGTGAGCCTGGTACCTTACGCTAACCTTCCAACCACGACACAAGATCGCAGCCAAAAGGCAGAGAAGCGATAACTCAATTATTGTTTTTTCCAAGCGAGCGGCGGGCAGGCTGAGCCCAAGGGCTCGCTGAGAGCTCTGGCCCTATTTGTCTGGCCTGCGTGGATCCAGCAAGTCTCCACTTTTCCTACCTGGCTGCCTCTGAGGCCTACTGCCTGAATTCAGGCCTACTTGCACCCAGTGCACAGCTGAAGTCAATTCTGCCCTCCAATCAAACAATTAAGCAGGCTGAACTGCTAATTGGGCCCATCCAGGTGCTCCTCGTTGATGCCTAACGAGGGAATTTATTTGCATGTTCCCGCCTCCTGTTCACGTGGACGAAGCACAACACTAGATGGAGACACAGGCCATGACAAGATTCCACGCACAGCTAATAGCTAGCTGCAGCCAGCAGCACAAAGACAAGAAAAGTGGAGGGAGCAGAGGAGTCAGGCACTGCAAGAGGACTTTGTAACTCAGACTTTCCATGTAGCCCTCGTTTTGGGCCTAGTCACAATGCATGCTAACTATCTGGTCGAAAACATTACTGTGCTGACTTTCAAATGAACAGAGTGACTTTCTGACTTCTTCAGGACTATCCTGGGCTCAACTGCCATTTGTGTGGTAGATAGGGCAAGAAAGTGAGACGAAGCACATAAAACACGGAGACACAGGGGTTAAATGCAAGTTTATTGCAAGAATGGGTAACAACAACAACAACAGCAGCAGCAGCTTGTGAGCAAAAGCAACATAACGAGCAAGCAAGCAAAAGGAGGAGGATTTTTCTTTTCTGTTTTTGGAAAACTGCATAAGAGAGGGGTGCACCGGTCCTGGAGGTACTGCAATACCAGGTCGATGCGTGGAGTGGACAGAGCAAGCTCTTCTTCCATCTCCCTGTTCTGTAAACTATTCTCATCTTTCTCTTTGATAAAGGGGGTAACAATAGTGTTAGATAATTGTAACTATACTGGCAGAAAACTCACTACTCTATCTGACTAGACATAAAAATAAAATGTTTTTATTAAGCCGCTCTGTCCAGTCTTTTGTTTTCCAGTTTGATTCTGCCATGTTTTCCCTTTTGCATGTACAATCAAACACATAGACGAGGTGTAATCTTGACAGCAGAATTCAAACACTTTTTTTTATCAGATAGTTCTGTATTTTTATATGTGTGGAGGTTTCCAATGTCCCACAAGGTTTCTTTATATATAACAGAAACAATCCATATACGCCTTGTTTGATTTTTGTTGCCTTCCTACCATTCCATTAATAGCAATGGGAAAGTGAGGTCTGTCAGACTTAATAGAACCTTAGAAAAGTTGTACATTTTCTTTTTTAAGCATTGGGCATAGTGACAGGACCAAAAGAGATCTGCTATGGCCTTACATTCCTCACATGGGCATTTTTCATTGTCTTTTAGGCCTTTGTCCTTCAGAAAAGACAGCTCAATAAAGTGGTTTTAACCGTAAAAAAAAAGAAAAGAAAAAGATCCTTCTCCTTTACAGCAGGATACACTGTATAGTGCTTGTGCTTTGTCATTTGTCCCTCTTTATGTTCTAAAAAAAAACCTGGTTGATCCTGCCAGTTCCTGTGTCGCCACATCTGTGCTGACCGTGGTAATCATAGTAACTCTTGATTATCGTGGTCAGGTTATGTGTCTCCATCACCCCGCTGCTCTCCTCTCTCCCTGCCAGCTCAGGAGTCTGTATTATCTATCCCCTCCTTGCCATCCGGCCACTCTAGCTGTTATAATTAATAGTGACAAAAGGTGTAATCCCCAAAAGAAATAGTTGGGAACTAGTCCCAACCATGTGTTAATGGGATTTTTTAGGACGCTAGGTTGTCTTTGAGGTAAGCACTAACACACAGAGTATAAAAAGTGCATTGTATTTTACACACATACATACACCATTAAAAATCATCATAAAAACATTAGTGTGCAATTTAACATGCAGCACAAGGTCTGAATGCTTGTTACTGTTCGACAGAGCAGAGCATGGCCATAGACTGGTCCAACACATTTCTCGGAGTTCAGTTCCTGCTTCTTCAGAGAAAATGAATATGCCTCTAAACCTTAAATTTAAAATGATATAATTACAATCACACATATAGTTTTACATAATCAATATGCAATATTTCATACTTTAATGTATCAAGTGTGCTGACTAATTTAATCATGTCAGCCTTGGAAGGATTTGCCCCCTTCCTGACCAGGGACTTTTTTTGTGATACAGCACTCCGTCGCTTTAACTGACAATTGCACAGTTGTGCGACGTTGTACCCAAACAAAATTTTTTCCCCCACAAATAGAGCTTTTTTTTTGGCGGTATTTGATCATCTCTGCGGTTTCTATTTTTTGCGCTATGAACAAAAAAAGAGCGACAATTTTGAAAAACGCCCAATATTTTTTACTGTAATATCCCAAAAAAATTAAAAACAAATTTCTACCTCAGTTTAGCTCGATATATATTCTACATATTTTTGGTAAAAAATTGCAAGCCGTTATTGATTGGTTTGTTATAGTGTCTACAAACCATGGGAATAGATTTATGACGTTTTTATTATTTTTATAATTTTTTACTAGTAATGGCATCGATCTGCAATTTTTAGCGGGACTACGACATTGCGGCTTACAGATCAGACACTTTTAACACTTTTTTGGGATCATTGACATTTATACAGTGATCAGTGCTATAAATAGCCACTGATTACTGTGTAAATGTCACTGGCAGAGAAGAGGTTAACACTAGGGGGCGATCAAAGTGTTAAATGTATTCCCTGTTAGGTGTTTCTAATTGTATGGGGGCTAGGGGAGGAGAGAGATCATTGTTCCCTATCACAGGGAACAGACAATCTCTTGCAACTCCCCTGTCAGAACGGGGATCCGCTTGTTTACACTCGCAGATCCCCATTCTGTCACTGCTGGGGAGAGATCGTGGGTGGCCATCAGACATCGAGTTCGCCCCACCTGCTGATTGGCTCCCCCGCTAGCCAGTGAGCGTGTGCCCACAATACACGCTCCTGCTCCCGCCGTATACCTACATCGATTTGTGCATGTGCCACAGGAGACATGGGTGATTGGACACAGTGGGAGCCAATCAGCGGGTCCGGTGGCCGCGAGCCAACGATTGTTCTGTGGAGGGAAGGAGCAAACCGCTGATCTGTCAGTGAGGAAAAGAAAGATCTTGTGTTTCAGCTAAGCTCTCTTTTCTCCAGTGTAGCAGCCCCCTACAGTTAGAAAGCACCTCCCTAGGACCCACTTAACCCTGTGATTAACCTCTTCCCTGCCAGTGTCAATTTATAAAGGGATCAGTGCATTTTTTTTAGCACTAATCACTGTATTGGTGTCAGTGGTGCCCCAAAAAGTGTCACTTAGGATCAGATTTGTCAGCCACAATGTTGCAGTCCCACTAAAAATCGCAGATCACCACCATTACTATCAAAAAAAAAAAATATATATATATAAATAAAAATGCCATAATTCTAACCCATAGTTTGGTTTGCGCAAAAGTTATCGCATCTACATTGGAATTTTTTTAACCAAACGTGGCAGAATATCAAAATGGGGTAAGATTGGAACTTTAAATGAAGCAGGGCTTGCCAGGATCCTATGCTTCCATCGCTGGTTTCAGTTAAGGCAAAAGGAGCAAAAAGTGGGACTTTGAGTGAGGCGCGCAATGGATAATAAATACTTAGATATGAAAATAGTGTTAATCAATTTTTAATTTATATATATATATATATATATATATATATATATATATATAAAACAATACTATAATATAAATTTGAGACCATGCTCTAGAATAAAAATATATATAACACTGTACAATTAATAATGCAATAAAATATCATATGCATACAAACATGTTTACAAATTTCCCATGGCACATAGCCAAATAGGTAACCATGATGACTATTGAGATCTTGAATACATCAGCATGAATTTTCTCCAGTCATTCTTCCAGGGCGGCACAGCTGAGAGGATGAGCAAGGAGCTCAGGCCTACCTTTAGGGCAGGACCACTGCTTGCAGGACTTTTCTACCAAACGCCAGGTCCTGATGTGACAACAACTCAACCCTGTAGTGCCTCAGGAATGTGTTCTGGCTCATCCACGTGGCCGCTTTACAGATCTGGTCAATCGAGGCGCCCGCCTTTTCAGCCCAAGAGGTCGCCAGAGACCTAGTGGAATGAGCTTTCAATTGAGCAGGGGCTGGTTTACCAGTCTGCTCATAAGCTACTAAAATTGCCTGCCTTATCCACCTCGCCACTGTCGACTTAGATGCCTGGAGACCCTTCTTCTGACCCCATAAATTAATCAGCAAATGGTTAGACCTTCTAAAACCTTTGACACGGTCTAAGTAAATTAACAGACAACGTCTAACATCCAAAGTGTGGAAGCTTGTTTCCCTCTCATTACAGACAATTAAATGAATCTGGCACAGTTTCCAAAATCTTCCAGATTGGTAAACGACTAATTAAATACCCCAGTCTTCTTCCCAGAGGTCCGTAGATTCAGCTGTCACCGCTCCACCTATTCCGTCCGTTAAAATCATCGAATACTCGTCTGACCATTTGGTCGGGGACGAGTTAACTTTCGAGTAAGGTGATCCAGAGACCGCTGGAGAACCCGACTTTTCCGCCCGCGGAGCTAACTGGTCTAGACATTTCGCCGGTGCACCTACTCGGTCTTGTGTAAGGACTCCGTGATGTCCCAACTCAACAACAGTGTAGTCCTGGACCGCAAA
>BLSH010171519.1:1865614-1884376 GCA_018402905.1 Glandirana rugosa
CTCCTCCTCCTCCCCCCGATGACGTCATCATGAGCCCCACCCTCATGATGCCACATCCTGGGGCGGGGCTGTGATGTGATGGTCCGCCCCAGGATGTGACATAATGAGGGTGGGGTTCATGATGAAGTCTTCCTGTGGCTCCGCCCCATGCCAATATAAGGCAACCACGCAGCACGGACCCGGCATTCGAGTGAAAGAGAGAGACGAGTCAACATCTCCAGAAGAAGAAGAAGAAGCAGCAGCAGCAGCTAGCCGGGGAGACAGCGGAAAAAGAGCAGAAGACGCTGCAAAAGAGCCGAAGAAAGAAGACGAGGGAAAAGAGAGGGGAGAAGATGCCGGAGCTCATTTAATAAAATATTTTAAAAAGCTGTGTAGTGTTTTTTTTTTGTACACTTTTTTCCCCCAGGTAAATGGGTAGGGGTACGATGTACCCCATAGGGTGGGGGGCCCCCTTATTAAAGGGAGCTTCCAGATTCCGATAAGCCCCCGCCCACAGACCCCGACAACCAACGGCCAGGGTTGTCGGGAAGAGGCTCTTGTCCTCATCAACATGGGGACAAGGTGCTTTGGGGTGGGGGGCGCAGAGCCCCCCCTGCCCCAAAGCACCCATATTCCCCATGTTGAGGGCATGCGGTCTGGTACGGTCCAGGAGGGGGGGCGCTCGCTCGTCCCCACCCCCCTTTCCTGGCCTGCCAGGCTGCGTGCTCGGATAAGGGTCTGGTATGGATTTTGGGGGGGACCCTACGCCATTTTTTTCGGCGTGGGGGCTCCTCTTAAAACCCATGCCAGATTGAAGAGCCTGGTATGCTCTGGGGGGGGGGGGGGAACCCCATGCAAATTTTTTGCGGGGGTTCCCCTTTAAGACACCTAGCACACAAGTCGCACTGCAAGTCGGATCACTGCGATCCGACTTCTGGTGCGGCTTCTATTCAAATCAATGGGCTCCCATAGGGAACCATTGATTTTGAATAGAACGACTGACGAGGCTTAAAGCTGTGAATACAACGTTAAGCAACGTTATTGAGCGTTTTGCTGGCTCGGCGTCAAATACGCCATGACGCTGCAGCTTCAGAACGCACTGGTCCCGCGTTCTAGCTACAGCTCACTAACGCCGACGCCCTCTACTGCTCAAAAACTTCAACGTTTTAGAGGGCCATTGAATAACATGGAGAGCAGCAAAAAACACCCAAGTGTATGAGTCCTAAGTGTGACATATATTGCCTGCAGGACTGCAACCTTTCTAAGGGGCCTGTTTCTTCCAAAAGGCCACATGGGGGACTCCTTGCATAAAAGCATTAAAATTAGTGGGGATTGTTTAAAGACAAACAGATTAAAATGATATATATATATAAAAAAAAGGTGGAAACTGGGCGTTTATTTTGAGATTAATAGGGATTTGTGTACATTTTTTTTCTGTAAATGCACCTGTAGCTATGAGGGGGGAGGTTGGGGTTATTTGAAAAGTGAAATCAAGAACACTCACAATAATGAAAATGAAATTCATTAATAAAGGGTATCCCACCCAGAAGGTGGATATCCTTTTCTTTTTACCTAGAGCAAGGGTGCCCAACCTTTTGAAGAGCGAGGGCCACTTTAGCGACTTGGAAACCAGTCACGGCCACAATGAGCGTAGCAGGTGGATGACAAGTCTGTGTCCATTCTGCATATGTAGAACAGACACAGTCCGCTGTACTCTATGGGCCTTCCGATCCGCCCAGACAGAAGGGGACAGACCCCCCTCTGTTTTTTTAAGCAGATTGGATTGGAGACTGGCGGGTGTAAATGGACGCAAGTCCGTTCACATGTGCCGCTCTATAGAGGTGAACGGAGAGTCCGTTTTGGGTTTCCTTGAAAAATGGACAGGTGGCCCCGATGAGACTGATCGTGTGAAAGGGGCCTAAGGCTGCTTTCACACTTATGCACTGCGGTACCTGCACCTCTACTGACCCCAATCTTTAATTCTTCTTCAGGATTCCTGCAGGTTTCACTGGCTGCTGCTTTCCCCAGGCGTATATGGCTGCTGCTGGCTGTCCTCCAGGGCTGGTACTGCCGGCAGATATTGCTGGCTGGTACTCCTGGTTGGTACTGTTGGATGGTGCTGGGGGTACTGCTAGATGGTGCTGCTGGCGGTACTGTGGGATAGTACTCATCTGCTGGTACTGCTGAGGGTACTGGTGGCTGGTACTCTGCTGGCTGGTACTGCTGTCCAAGATTGTGGGTTCCCGACCCGCCATTCCCGAACATCACTGTGACAGGAGAAAGAATGCGGCTGCTGTAGAGAGCAGAGCCGATGCTTCTGGTCACAGGCAGAGTACATTTGATATCATTCCGCCTGTGAAGAAACCGGCACTATAAAGGAAGCATTAGCTCTTCTTCCACTAGCGGCTGCTCCATTCTTCACATGGATGCCCGAGGATGGCGTGTTGGGACCCATGATCTGGGCTTGCCAACCCGCCATCCCAGAGCATGATGTGGCCCGCAGGTCATTGGTTGGGAACCCCTGACCTAGAGGACACAATTTCACACAGGTTACAGCCCCAGCTGTCCGTTTAATCACACAATCCCATTGCAAATATAATAGGATGGAGCGAACATTTAAGAAACACTAGTTGAATTTCTGGGCGGACCCCTACCTTAAATCCACTATTAGTAAACAGCCAAAAATGACCCATAGAAAGGCCCTTAGCATAAAAAATAGGGCTACTCCCAGCAAGCTCAGACCCACCAAAAGTATTAATATGCAGTCCATATCTTTTTTTCTTCTCTCTCAAAGGGATGTATCAATGCAGGAAGCTGAGATGCTTAACCTGTTCCTGCCCAGGCTATAGCCTGAAAGAGTCCTGCAGCATGGTCTTACTTTGCCAGGAGAAAGTCCATGGAGGACGACGTCGCGCTGCCCGCGTACTCTGTGATTGCTGCTCCCTTAGGGCACAGCTGATCACAGATCGGGTTAAAGGGCCACTCACAGCGGCCCTTTACCATGTGATCAGCTGTGTCCAATGACAGCTGATCGCAATGTAAACACAAGCCAGTTATTGGCATTTCTTTCCTTACGCTGACAGCGTGAGGAGAGACAATAACTGTCTTGTGTTAAAGGGACATCTGCACTGATAATCAGGGCATTGATTATCCTTGCAATTCCAACAGTGCTGCCTAATCAGTGCACATTTGCAAAATTTTAAAAGCAAACCACTATGAAAAACCTTTTTTTTTTCTTCAAACTTTTCTCTTTTTTTCCTCTGTTTAGCAAAAAATTTCATATGGGTATAGTGTAGTATGACTACGCAATTGTCATTCAAAGCGTGACAGCACTAAAAGCTGAAAATTGGCCTGGGCAGGAAGGGGGTAACACAGTAGGCAAGTGGTTAAAGTAGAACTTCAAGTGATTGTAAAGTCTCAGTTTTATTTCTATTAAAATGACAAACATGTTATACTTACCTACCTTGTGCAGTGGTTTTGCACAGAGCAGCCCGCATCCTCCTCTTCTTGGGTCCTGGCTGGAGCTCCTGGTCCCTCCCTCCTGTTGAGTGCACCCACAGCAAGCAGCTTGCTATGCGGCACCCGAGCTGCAGCTTCCTGTGTCCATTCAGAGATGGAGCTATGGTTTTGGCCCCACCCATATCTCTCCTCAATGGCTAACTGAGCTTGATTGACAGCAGCAGGAGCCAATGGCGCCACTGCTGTGTCTCAGTCAATCAGGAGGGAAAGTCCTGGACGGCCGAGGCACTTGTTGGTTAGAGAGGGGGCTCAGGTAAGTATTAGGGGTCTGGGAGGGGGCTGCTGCACACTGAAGGCTTTATATCTTAATGCATAGAATGCATCAAGATAAAACAACTTCTGACTTTACAACCCCTTTCATGTTAGCCTTCTTACAGTGTTTACTAGCTGCCCTCTTCTTATTTTTTATGCATTTACTAATACTTTGTAAACAGGGACGAATGCTAGGCAACATTGATTGGTTCAATAAAAACCAGCCGGCGTTCAGCTCTTTGTATATGGCAGCCGGTCCGACAGAAGCAGCCGACCGGCTCCTGATCAGCGCACCCAGCCAGGGCTGCTGATAGAAATCATGGGGCCCCATACAGCCTACCTGATGGGGCCCACATTCAGCCCCTCCCCAGACCCCGCCTTGAAACAAAGTGCAGGTTTGTCTTCAAGTGATATTTATCTTTCTCCAGCCAGTAATACGTTTGATTATCCAAAAGAAATACTATTTTCAGATGAGAACAGACCTCTTTAACCACTTCAGCCCCGGAAGAATTTCCCAGGTTAGGACCAGAGCACTTTTTGCAATTTGGCACTGCGTCGCTTTAACTGACAATTGCGCGGTCTAAATTTGCGTCCTTTTTTTCCCACAAATAGAGTTTTCTTTTGGTGGTATTTGATCCCCTCTGCGTCATTTCTGATCACCGCTATAAACAAAAGAAGAGCGACCATTTTGCAAAGAAACCCAAATTTCTTACTTTTTGCTAAAATACAAATGCAAAAAAAAAAAATATATATAAAAAAGCATTTTTTTCATCGGTTTTGGCCGCTTTATTTTTTCTTCCTCATATTTGTGATAAAAAAAATTGCAATCAGCGTTTATTGATTGGTTTGCGCAAAAGTGGCCGCGTTTACGGATGGTGAGAATTCATTTCTGGGGTTTTTTTTTTTTTTTTACTAGTAATGGCGGTGATCTGTGATTTTTAGCGGTACTGCGATATTGCAGCGGACATGTCGGACATTTTTGACACTTTTTTGGGACCAATGACATTTATACAGCGATCAGAAATTTAAATGTCCACTGATTACTGTATAAATGTCATTGGTAGGGAACGGGTTAAACTGCAGGGGGAGATCTAGGGGTTAACTATGTTCTCTGGGTGTGTTCTAACTGTGGGGGGGTTGGGCTACCATGGGCATGAGAGATCTAACTGATCCCAGTGACAGGGATCAGTAGATCACTCATGACCTCACTAACAGAGCGGGGAACCGCGGTGTTTACATTGGCGGTTCCCCGTTCTTTGCCTGTGGCCACTCATCGCGTCTCGCCGGCGGACATCGGGTCCGCCCGAGCCGCGGGCACACTCCTCAGGAGTGCGGCGGGCGCACGCACGCCCCCTAGCGGCCACTCGCAGATCAACGCTTTTTTACGGCGATTCGCGCCCAGCGTCCACACTGCTGCCGTAAATAGATGGTGGGCGGTGTGGAACTGGTTAATATCTATATATAATAACAAACCATTAATGAACGAATGGAGCAGTATTTTGATAAAATTTGAGAGATTAAACAAATAAAAAAGGTGGGAAAAAAAAATACAAGACTGGTCTCATTAAGGATAGTTTACTGTACCAAAATCCAATAAAAGTGCCATAGTAAATAAAAAAAGCATTTCCCACCCAAATCACCAGATGAGGTGGGAGAGCTCTGCTACACCACATGTAATAATCACACATCTACATTGCCTCTGTGTAAATTGTATGCAAACCAAACATGTCACATATGAAGAGAAATCAACCTTATATATAGAAAATACTGAGTGAAATCTCCAGTAGCTTGACATTATTCAGACACCCTAAATTTGCCAGTAAATAACATTTGCTGTATAAACAATGTTCTGTTTAATATAGTTAGCTTTTAAAAAAAACTTTCAAGACACTCTGGTGCAACACTCTACCATATAACACTTGATATGCAGGTCAAGCAAATGTTCAAAAACCGTTTCCTGTTCAAAGTGGTATTAAACCCAAATACACACATTATACTGCAGCTTACTATTTCTTTTGGTGGTTGCATTAGTTTTTTTTTTCTCTGTTTTTACCTGGTGGCCAGTAAGCCCGCATTCACACCTGAGCAGAGGGTGTTAGTGGTGACTTAGAAGTGTTTTTTTTTTCAGGTGTTTTTCAAAGTAGGCAACAACTGGGTAAACATAAGTGTGCCAACAGGCCCAGAAACAACAGGGGTCAACAACCCAAGTTCAGAGTGCTGCTGCAATACCCTTGAAGCCAAAAGCTGCATCAGCAAAAATTGAACATCCACGTGTTAAAACTGAAAGAAAGTTTGACCAGTCACTTCCATGCAAACGTGGTAATGTCGGCCTCTCATGTGGACATAAAATATACAAGTTCACAGCCTGCACAGTACCCATATTTATGGCTTTACCCAGAAAAATGTGAATGTGATAAGGAATTATCCAAACTTCATAATGTTAATGCTGTCCAGACACAGAAAAATCCCACTCTGAAAAAGATGCAGCAGGGTCAAAAAGAAACGCTGACCAATTTCACTAGTTCTCTCCCACTTTGCCAAAGGTGTTACAGATTTGTAGCAGACATTCTACGTACCTTTGCTTCAGCAAACTAATTTATAAGGTCTCGAACGTTCAGCTGTCTTGCAAGTTCATGCTCAATGGACAGAAGAGCCAGACTGTTCAGACGCTGCTCACTCATGGTTGAACAGAGGCTAACTTGCTGAACGCTCTCTCTCCTTCTGCAACTGAGAGTGGGAAGGGTAGCACAAATTCTAAGGGCAATACAGACCTCTCCAAAAATCCCCTCAAGCTGCAGCTCAAAGATTAAATTTAATATTTCCAAGAGACCCAGCTGATTCGCAAATGTTTCTTCATAGATTTTCTGAAGGTGTTAGTTCTGGCTCTGTTAGTAGGGATTCAGCAAAGTCATCACGGTATGTGGAAATCAGCATTTCTGTTGAAGTTTTCAGTTCTTCTGGCAGAGTCCTCAGATTCAAGTTGGAAGCAAAAAGCTTGCAGACTTCTTCCATTGATTTAAACCTTTGATCCAGGTCTGAAATGATGACATCCATTGCTGGGAAGAAAAAATTTTCGACATCCAGATCTTTAACATTTTTATCAGCTTTCTTTTTACGAAGCTGGTGAGCATTCAGTAGCTCCTTGGGGATCTCCATGGAATCAGCAGCAACTTTAGCCTCCGAGAGTAGAACTGGCCACTTATCCCATAGCATCTTAATTTCTTCAAAACCCTGATGTTGGCTGCACCTTTGTCAGTAGATACAGACATTGACTGAAGGATTTTATTTTGTTCCTCAAAACTTTGCAGGACCTTGACCCATTATGTAGCCAGAACAGTTTTACGGAAAGATGAGAAATAATCGAGCAGACCTTCCGCTTCAGCGTGTGCAGCACTTGTCAGTTTTTTACTTTCCAGCACTCTTTCCTGCCCGTACTGCTTCAATCCTGGAATTCTATCTGGTGTCACCAGCTAGAATTCCAGGAACCACCAACTTCATCTAACAAAGAGCTCCATCTCTCAGGACTGCTGCTGAATAGAACATATAGCCTATTTACACTCCCAAAGAAGGTCTTCATTTCAGGGGAACTTGAAGCTGCATGTACACCAACAAGATTTAATGAGTTTGCTGCACATGAGCAAATCAAGGCTGCTGGATATTTTTGTTGGATTCTGGATCTTACACCTTTAATTTTTCCTGACATATTGGCTTTGACCTCTACAGTCTTTGATATCAATGCCATATTTACACAATCTTGATAGCATCATTTCAGCAATTTCTTCACTAGTCTTCTCAAAGAATTCCAATAACTTTTCTTGAATGCCTCATTTTCTTTTCACGAGATCTGTGTACATATCGCAGAATAATAACATTCTGTTCCATATGCAATATATTTAGTGTTGCATCACAAATCACTGAGAAATAAATGGATTATTGCCTTTCAGAATGTATGACATTCAAAACACGTCTTCCACATACATCGATTAATTTGTTTTGTGTAGCTGATGATAGATAATTTGCAGGTAGACACTTTCCTTTTTCCTGGCTGTGTTTCACTCTTTCCAAATGCTCCCTAAGTACACTATCATGTTTTGCAAGAAGTTTAAGAGTTCCAAGGAAATTACCATTTTGAATGTCTCCAATTCTTTGAGAACATCCTCTAAAAGCTAGATTTCATGAGGCCAAAAATAAGGTAACATGAAGAAGCCTTTCCAACAGAGCTGCAAACTTTTCTGCTTCTCTTGCCAAATTTCTTTGGATCTCAAAGTCCACACCATGTCCGCCTATGGACTTCTAAAGTTCGCCAACTTAAGTATTGCTTTTGGTGTTGAGCTGAACGTTCATGCTCTGGCAATCTTGTATAAAGTCGATGCCATGTGTTTTTGGAAAGGTAAAAGCCTTCTCTCCTACATAGTATACTTACATCCTTCCTATGCTAATAATTTGAAGAAAAAGCTCTGCAAGAGATGCAATATAAAACATCTTTGGAATCACTCCAAGGAAGCCAGTGTCTTAAAATCTTCTCACAACCATTTGAGGACTTTGCATATAAAAGACTCCGTAAATGAACGTCCATCACTGTCCAAAGTCATATGACACACCATCTTTTTCAGCTCCTCTTCAGTCATCAATCCAGAAAGCACAATTTGATCTATTTCTTTGATCTTTCCAATCTATTTCACACAATTCTTTAGTAACAGGACCTGTAGAACTTGAGGCAAAAGAGGAGCTGCATGAAGTTTCTAAATTGCTCAAAATGTCCAAGGGAAATGCTGTGGAATAGGCATCTTCTATACTTGCACCTGATTGGGTACATGAGGACACACTTTCCTCAGGTAAAACACTCTCAGTGGAGCAGTTTGGAATTTCAAAGGCAGGCATACCCTCTTCTTGCACATCTTTAGATATAGTGAGCAGCTCACAATGTTGTGAATGGCCCTCAACTGTGTCTGACCAAACTTCTGTATCTCGTTCAACATTATGTTCCTGGTTAGTTTCTGGCTTCCTAAAATAGTGAAAGATTAGATTTTTCTTCTTTATATTTTCTTGTTCTTCCTCTTCTTGCACTTCAGAAATCCAGACTTGTGTGGATACATTGTTGAATTAACCTGAAACAGGGAAAAAGGATTCTGGTTCTCAATAACAGCCGGAATCCCAAATTTGGGTCATATCTATGTAAAAATGCCCACAAGCGTTGATCACTACCCTCAATGTGATCATGGGCTCCATTCACTAAAGCATATTGCGTGCGGTATTGGGTGACTTGACACAGTTTCCTAAAAAGTGCATGCAATATTAAAATGTCAGTTCAACATCCCTTATGTGATATTTACCTCAAAATGCAAAAATGGTCAATAAAAACCACATAAAACAGTATTACAGTCAATTCATTAAAGGAAATAAAAAAATAGATGCATGTGTTAAATTAGTAGTGATCCAAGCATGCAATTTTGAAGGAATGTAAAATATATTAGTCAATTTGGAGTATTCTCTACTTTTTAGGATAAATAGTCTCTCAACAGTAATGCATAGAAACCAATGGAATGTTATGTGTCTTTCATAAGTTAATTCAATAAAAATGTATGAAACAAACTAAAAAAAAAGCGGCACAGTGGTGTAGTGGATAGCACGTTCGCCTAGCAGAAAAAAGGGTTGCAGGTTCCAATCCCAACCATGACACTATCTGCCTGGAGTTAGCATGTTCTCCCTGTGCCTGTGTGGGTTTCCTCCGGGTGCTCTGGTTTCCTCCCACACTCCAAAGACATGCTGGTAGGTTAATTAGATCCTGTCTAAAAAAAAAAAAAAAATGGCCCTAGTATATGTTTGTATGCATGTGAGTTAGGGACCTTAGATTGTAAGCTCCTTGAGGGTAGGGACTGATGTGAATGTACAATGTATATGTAAAGCGCTGCGTAAATTGACTGCGCTATACAAGTACCTAAAATAAATAAAAAATAAACCAAAATATGGATAAAAACATAGAAATGTTACATTAA
This sequence comes from Glandirana rugosa, assembly GCA_018402905.1. Taxonomy (NCBI): domain Eukaryota; kingdom Metazoa; phylum Chordata; class Amphibia; order Anura; family Ranidae; genus Glandirana; species Glandirana rugosa. The sequence goes on from BLSH010171519.1 coordinate 1,875,361, forward strand.
GTGAAATATGTTTATTTTCTTCTGTCATTTGGCTAGATTTTCAGAGGCTTTTTCGTGTATATACAAGCATATACATCATTTATTTCAAAAACCTCCCACTGCAAACATAATACAATGCTCATGCATGCATATCACAATGGTCTAATCCCTTTTTAGAACATATGTGATATCATATGTAGTAGGAATACTTGGCAAAAATATCTTTGGAGATACAGTATGTTTGACGAACATTTTTGGAAGGCAGAAGTGTATTTAGAATAGACAAGTATTCTTACAAAGGTTTGGAACGATAGGAGAGGTATCAATTTGAAGTTTTGACAAATGAATATGAGAGGCAGACACTTTGAAGAACATCAGAGAATGATAATGGCTTTTCTCTAGCAAGAAAAAACAGACTTGTCCAAAGATTTAGCAATGCATTTTCCAAATATCACAGCAAAATTACTTTGAAGGAAAAGTTTGCTTAAAAAAAAACAAAAAAAAAAAAACAGCTTCTGTTTGTTTCCGGGGAATAAAATGGGCATTTATAATTTTTTTGGAGTCTGTAAAGCATTGCAGCAGCTATTAGCAGATCGCTGATGATATGCAGGTCTCCTGTACACTGGTAGTGTATCTGTGTTGTACATCCTGTACAGGTAAGCCAATACTCCCTGACAGGAAGTGGGCGGTGGCTGAAGCACTGGGAACATGTTACATGTTCCACCCTAAAATCAGGTGGAACATGTTTCCAAAGGTGAAGTGTAACTAAAAACAAAACTTTTATTTTTTTTTTTTTTTATAAATGGAGTGGTAGAACCCCCTCAGTTTTTTTGCCATCTGTTTCCCATTGGGGAAATTTGCCCTATGCTAGTGTTCCGATGTCAACCCAAATTATGGGATTTTTGTTTTTCTTTCAATGATAAGTAAACTGTAAAAATAGAGCGGGTGAATCCCTCTCTAAAGGGCACAGACAGCAATAAAAACTGACAGGTTCTAATCCACCTCCACTCTATCCATCCCAGTGGATATGATATCATGAGATAAAATACAGATTGGTTTCATAAGATAAATACCGCATATTTCAATGGAATAACGCAGACCATGTTTTACAAGCGTTTTTGCTGAATGGCAAATAATGTTTTGAAAAATGCTATGAGCTATTTCACCACTGCTCTTAAAGCGGTAGATATTGTTTCAGGAATGGGGCCCAGTGTCTTGAGATACTATCAGCTCAAAACGCTCCAAATCAAAAGCATACATATCCACTGCTTAATGGTCCTGTAATCTATATTGCCTGAAATTGTTTCTTACTGTGGTTTTCTTCCTCCTTGTAACGTCCTCTGCAAGCTCCCAAAGCTCTCCTATCCACTTTTACTGTAAGAGGAAGACAGAGCCCTGCAGAAGAGATTTGGAGGAGGCTGGGAGTAATAGAAGGGACTTTAAGGCCCCTTTCACACTTGTGCGATGCGATTTTACCTTGATTTTGGATCAGTACGACTTTGGTCCGACTTTGTTGCAACTTTGGCACAATGAAAACATATTACAAAGTCGTACAGAAATTGCATCTATATTATTCAGGTGCGATTTGCATGTGACTTTGAGGGTTTAACATTGAAGTCTATGGACCTCAAGTTGCATCAAAGTTGGGCAAAAGTAATGCACGGACCCTTTGATCTTGATCTGCACGTCTAGCAGTGTTATTACCATATTGTCAAACCAGCATAGTTCCCACTGCACTTATTCCCTCATTTGGTCCCAGGGCTTGCCCTTTCGTCCGGTTTGTGGCCTGTCCCCCCCGCCCTGAGTGGGGATGGCTTGGGCTCCCTCACTGCCCCAGGGCTGCAATTTGTGCCAGCCCATCCCTCCCTGGGGAGGGGACGGGCTTCCCCTCTCACGGATCGGCATCATGCTGTCGCTTCCCGCCTGCACCGCAAGTTTGTCACCTTGGACGCTGAAGGTGTGTGCGTGCTTCTGGAAATTCTTCCACCGCCCACACTCTATGGCATCCTGCATGACGCTGACGGGCACCTGCCTTCATACCTGGTCGCAGCTGGTCGGCTCCTGCCAGCAGATCCCTTCATCTCACATACCAGGACTCACCACCGCACACGTCTTCTCAACGCTGACACACAGTAAGAGAATCGGGTTTCCTTCCACCTCGTTTCCTCTGTCAATTCCACATCCTTCCTTCCACCTCACCCTACACACACCTTTCCATCCTACATCACATTCTGGATGGTGGTTTCCACTTACCACTTACGCTTCACCTCTGGTCTGCCTTTTTTTCCATCTTGGTGCATGGTTCCTATCACCTCAGGTTCCTAGGGTATGTGGGACACATCACCCATACCGGTCTTTCTCATAATTCATTATGCTTTTTCAGATTCGCTAGAACCATCACATCATCCACCACACCGAGGATGGGCATGGGATGCTGCCTTGTTCCACACCTAAATGGGGGTGATTTTTCCTCAGCCCCGGGGCAGACACATGGGGGTCCACCTTCCTCGCCTCTGACGTGGGGCCTGACCCGTTCTGGTGGATGGGTGAGTACTGGGAACTAGTGTTTGCAACAGTTTATTACATTTCCCAGTTGGGAATAATATCCATTACAATCCTCATTTTTGGTTTATAGATACCTCTTGACGCTGCTCCTGATGAGTGGACAAACTCCACGAAATGCGTCAAGCTTCATTTGATGTCAAGAGCAATCAATCTATAATTTTACAATGTGTATTTTTTATATATTATGTATTGCCTACAATTATGTGCTAAAGGAAGATGTACTTATTTATTTTATATTCTACCATGTGCGGGGTTTATGTGCGACAGGCCTTTTATGTAATGTACTGTGTATATATACTCTCCTGTTGGGTGATGAATTCCATGATCATGTTCAATCAATATAAACTATTCAATAAATAACTTGATTCATAATTTTATGACTACAATGTTTCTCGTTGACAAGCCTCATTCAAAGTCCCATCATGACCGCCATATTGCTTGTTAAAGTAATGCAGGGACTACTTTGAAGGCGGCACGACTTGAAGTCGTACAGATATGAATGGTACTCATTGGAAATAATGGGGCATGACTTGTCATGCAACTTTGCAGTCCCAATTCGCAGGACAAGTCGCATAAGTGTGAAAGAGGCTTTAAGTGGATGTAAACCTGAAAAAAATGTAATTAACAATTCTGCCTAGTAGAGTATAGGATGTCATTTCATCTGTGCCCAGGCTTGCCATGAAGAGTTAATCCATCTCTGAGCAATCCTCTTATCTTTTTTCAGTAAGAAAAAAATGTCTCACATAGAAATAGGAGACGTTTCTTCCCAGTGCTGTGTGAGTGACAGGTAATTCCCTTATCTCATGTACAAGCATACAGAGCTTCACAACAAGCCCTCCTTTCTTCTTCAGCGCTCCCAGGATTGGCTGCTCCACACCTCAGCATGATTGGGCATGCTGAATTCATGTGGTGCCTTTGCTGAGTTTTGAAAGGATGTTTCTCAAAACGCAGGAATAGGAAAGTAGGAGAGTGTAGAGGTAAGTGGGGAGTCTTGTGACATCATAAATCCAGCAAAGAGACCTACCCACTGATTCAAAAGTTTTGTGGGGCTGCTACTACAGAAGAGGGTAACATTTGCAAGGTAGGGATACATGCAAGAGGCTTGTATGTATATACTGTATACATGAATACTGTGCCATTAGTTTATACTGGGTGAGTGGTGGGTTTACATCCACTTTAAGTTAAGAATACATACTTGATATTGATACTGCGGATTGTAACAGACGTGGGACAGCTTTTGGGCAGAATAGTAATGTGGCACACATAGTGTCAGGTCAGTGTCCTGTCAGGCCCTGGTCCGAGCTACATTCCTGTCTGCATAATGTGTTTCAGGTGGACTGAAACATGGACACATGATTCAAAACCGGACTGTCCAGGTGAATTCCAGATAGAAGGCAACCCCACACACCACTGTGCCTTGCCACAACCAGGTGCACTGCACACGGTTACAGGATGGTTGAACAACATTCAAATTCAATTGACAGGGCAGTGTTCTGCCAGTGGTTGTGCTTGTTTGATGCAAAAAGAGGTGTAATTCCTGCCATGGCTGCTGCACATAGACGCGGGCCACTGCTTCTGCATCTAAGAGGGTTGAGGGGGCATTACAGAGCATGGTTTAACAGCGTGGTTTTACCACCTCCCCAAATGCACTAATATGAACAAGCTGTAATACTGCTGTAGTGCAATGATGCATTTTTTGTAAGTAAAGTAAACCATTTCATTTTCCTATAAATCAGCAAATATATTTAAAGCCGTATTAAACCCAAAAGCAAACATTTATTATATTGCAGCTTACAACTTCTTAGATGTGGTATCTGCATTTGTTTTCTTTTTTAGATTTGCTTTCCTTTATTTTCATATGGTGATCTAGCTAGTAAGTCCTTTGTCTTTCAAAAGAACAAGCTCTCATGCAAACGTATCAGTTTACAGGAATGAGACAAATCATTTACCACTGAGTGGGGCTTACAATGATCAACTTTTAGCTTTTATTTATTCATGTAAAACCTTCAGAGATCCCAGGAGGCTACAGAAGCTGGGACACACAGTGGTCTGCTACAGGCACTCCTATGGAATTCTGTGTAGCATAATTCGAGGCACGTGAAAATATGTTTTCAGCTTCTGGGCTTAGTGTTAGACCTGGCTTTCACATCTGGTGATTCTAGCACTAAATCCAAAGTGGGTCTCACAGAAAATACTGAGGCTAAGCTAACAGTTTTGAAATGGCATGGGGGTGGCTCTGGAATAAATTGCCAGTGCTATCCCTACCCCATTTTAAAAAAGTGGCGGTGGGAACTCAGGCCTCATACACTAGCCAGTGACAGAGTGGGTTAGCAGCAGGCGCAAGCATGTGTGTCCCTAACCCAGAACAGGATGGATGATGTACATGTGATCCAGCCTGCACGTCTCACCCTGCCACAGTAAATGTACTGCGGTTAAAGGGAAAAGGTTGGGTTCACATGACTGGTCTGATCAGGTCCGCCTGTCTGTTTTTCAGGCGGGCCAGATCTGATCCTCCATTCACTACTATAGAGCGATGGATCTAAACAGACTTGTGTCCATTTACACCCGCCTGCCTTCAATCCGATCCGCTAAACAAAACAGAAAGGAATCTGTTCCTGCCCCATCTAGTGGATCGGATTGGAGGGCAGACGGGTGTAAACGGATAGCTGGTTTGTTTACAGCAGAGCTGGCTGTGTCTGTGTTTGCTCTACATAAGCGGAGTGGACACGGAGCTGTCATCTGCCCACTCCGCTCAGTGGGGGATCAGTGCACAGATCCCCTGCTGAACAAGCAAATTCCACCCCATGCGAAAGAAACCTTGATAACAAACAACACCACAGTCAGGCCACTTGCCCTCTGCAAGATTTACCCAATTTAGCGTCTACAAACTATGGGATGTATTTAAGTATTTTTCATTTATTTTTACTAGTAATGTTGGCAATCAGTGACTTGCCAGTGTGACATTCTAAATGCCATAATGTGCTGCAGACAGAGGCAGTGCCATCCATGCCTCATAGTGCAGACATCAAAGTACATGAACACTCACATTTTACAGGAAATAAAACTGCATGTCATATCATGTGAAATATCTGGCGTTTCAAACCATCAAGATGGCAGCTGCATCTGTAGTTGCGTCTCACGTAGCCACTTCCCACTACGCATTTCATCATTAGATGACGTCAGGGGTGTGGCCTCGACAGACACAACAACACTTATATACACAAGATGGCATACGTGCAAACCCTAATTGCGTTCCAAAATACCAAAACCGGAACTACTACTGTATACAATAGGGATAGGCTGAACACCCATCCAGTTCGGTCCGCACCAGAACATGCGAACAGGCAAAAAATTTGTGGAACATTCGAACACTATGGGACCTGAACATGAAAAATCAAAAGTGCTCATTTTAAAGGTTTATATGCAAGTTATTGCATAAAAAGTGTAAGGAGACCCGGGTCCTGCCCTAGGGGACATGTATCAATGAAATAAAAAGTTTTTAAATCAATAGTTTTTTCAGGAGCAGTGATTCTAATGTTTAAAGTTAAAAAAAAAAAGAAGAATTCCTTTAAATGTGCCTGGGAGGTCCCCTTAGTCTAGCTGTAAAAGGGCTCACCTCTGTGATGTTTATAACATAGCCAGAGCAAAATGATATTTCCAAAGGAAAAATTGTCATTTATTATCGCGGCTGTAATGTATTATGTAATGTTCCTGGCAATATAGATAACATAACTTAAAAAAATTTGCGTGGGGTCCCCCCAGTCCATAGCAGGCCCTTTGGGTCTGGTGTGGATTTTAAGGGGAATCCCGTGCTAAAATTTTAAAAAAATTGACGTGGGGTCCCCCCTAAAATCCAAATCAGACCCTTATCCGAGCATGCAACCTGGCGGCCCCCTTCCTGAACCGTACCAGGCTACATGCCCTCAATATGGGGAGTATGGGTGCTTTGGGGCAGAGGGGCTCTGCACCTCCCCACCCCAAAGCACCTTGTCCCCATGTTGATGGGGCCAAGAGCCTCTTCCCCACAACCCTAAGGTTGTGGGGGTCTGTGGGCAGGGGGCTTATCAGAATCTGGAAGCCCCCTTTAACAAGATCCCGACCCCCCCATGTGAATTAGTATCAGGTACATTGTACCCCTACTACTTAAACAAAAAGTGTCAAAAAATAAAAAACACAGACAATTAGGGACAAGTCCTTTATTAAAAAAGAAAAAAAAGTGCCCCCCCCGTTGTAATCCATCATCATTCGGAACAGCTCCTCCTCCATGGGAGGGCTCCCACCGACTGACTGCTGTTTGTTATGACAGTTTATATGGAAGGACGGGTCCACCCAGTGACGTAAACACGTGACTCACCATCTCTGATGTCACCTGCTTTCTTTTGGTGGTATTTGATCACCTCTGCGTCATTTCTGATCGCCGCTATAAACAAAATAAGAGCGACAATTTTGCAAAAAAAACCCAAATTTCTTACTTTTTACTAAAATACAAATCCAAAAAAAAATATATAAAAAAACATTTTTTTCCATTGGTTTTGGCCCATTTAGATTCTTCCTCATAAAAAAAATTGCAATCGGCGTTTATTGATTGGTTTTCTCAAAAGTTGCCGCGTTTACGGATGAGGAGAATTCATTTCTGGGGTTTTTATTTTTTACTAGTAATGGCGATCTGCGATTTTTAGCGGTACTGCGATATTGCAGCGGACATGTCGGACCATTTTGATACTTTTTTGGGACAATTGGCAGTTATACAGCGATCAGTGCTATAAAAATGCACTGATTACTGTGTAAATGCCATTGGCAATGAAGGGGTTAACCTGCAGGGGCGCTAAGGGTTAACTGTGTTCCCTGGGCGTGTACTAACTGTGTGTGGGCTGCCCTGGCTGGGGAAAGGGGATGATCACGGTTTCTATATAGAGGAAGCCTGTGATCACTGTCCTTCCCCCTCTATGAGAAGGGAGATCCGTGTTTACTTACACGGACCTCTGTTCTCTCACTGCGGGGGGGGCATCGCGGGTAGTCAGCGGCGATCGAGTCCGCCCTACCCGCTCCCTGGCGAACCTTGAACTTCTTGCTCCTCCCATGAACTTTCTTTATAAGCCTTGTCTCTGCACTTCCTCTTTGCCAGGTTATTGTGCTTTCTTAGCCAGTGCCTTGCTTTGCCTTCTCTGCTGCTGTCCGGATTGCTACCATTCGTTATTGACCCTTGGCTTGTTCCACGACTTCTCTTCTGCCTGATCCCAACCTGCAACTACTCGTTACCGACCTTTTGGCTTGCCTATTGACCACCCTCCTGCCAGATCCTTATCGGCTCATCCGCTACTGGACCCCGGTTTGCTAACACCCTGGTGGGGCAACCCTGAGGACTGCGACCTGGTACCAACACGCAGCCAAATCCATCTCCACCATCAGGAGCTCTGGTGAACGACGGTCGGTACTTAGATTCCGCACCTCAGGTGAGCCTGTGTCATCTGCCAGAGGGACTACCTGTGTATCTATCCTGCTGGTCAGTCCGGAAACTGCTATAGCAACGGGTCTTCAAGCCTGACGCCTGATCGTGACAGAATAACCTGGCCTAAAACATGGAGGCCGCTATAGCAAACGCCGTGGCTCCTTTCAGGCAGCAAATCGCAGAGTTGCAGAAGTTTGGTGTTACTTACCAAGAAAAATTTGCTGGACTAGAAAATGTGGTGAAAGGGCAACATGAAGAGATCTGTGCTCTGCAAAAACAATTGCTGGACCTACGTACCCGAGATGATGCTAACGCACATATGCCTCATCCACCCAAGTTTAATGGAGATCGCCGCCATTACAGAGGTTTTCTTAACCAGTGTCGCATATATTTCCAAATGCGACCCACTGCATTCAATTCTGAAAAACAGAAGGTAATGTTTGTTATCAACCTCCTAACTGGGGAAGCTCTAGCCTGGGCTTCCACTTACATAGAACAAGACAGTGCCACCCTGAATAATTTCCGGACTTTTGAGGCCGCAATGAATCAGGTTTTTGATGATCCCAACCGCTGTGCTACTGCTGAAGCAAAATTGCATAGTTTACGGCAGGGTAAACGTTCTGTTGCTGAGTACACTGCGGAATTCAGACGTTGGATCACAGATACCACTTGGAACCCAGCAGCGCAAAAAAGTCAGTTCCGCCCGTTCGAGTAGAAAATGGACAAGTCTTTCGGGAACCGCCTTGACTGAAAAAACGCGACGACCCAAGGTTCACCATAGACACTAGGTTGCAGACTTAAGGCGTCACATGAGTCGTTGTCTTGCAAATGGGACGGCATTTGATACGTTAAAACGAAGTCGTCATCGTGTCGCCAACCCTAGTAGTTTTTGGACTAAGTAACGCCGGAGTTTTCAGGCCTTTAATAAGTCCCACCGTGACAGAACAAGATACATTCACCTTCGGGTCCGATCTCGAAGGGGTCAATCCTCCAACTATTGTTTGTAATGGAAGACAAAAAGTC
>BLSH010171519.1:1884984-1894984 GCA_018402905.1 Glandirana rugosa
TCGCCAAAAATTATCACTAAAATAAGTTCAGGGCAATCAGTTACGTACCTGCGTTCCACCTTAGAAAGAAACGTTGTTTCTTTTCCCGACGGGGACGTCCTCTGCAACTCCCAGATTACTTCGGGAAGAAATTTAATAGTAGTTAGGTAAGGGACTCTTGGGGACTTGAATAAAATCACTATTAAAAACCGCTATCCACTTCCTTTAATCTCTGAAATGTTGGAAAGACTCAGCTCTGCCAAAGTATTCACAAAAGTAGACTTACGGGGGCATACAACCTAATCCGCATGCGTCAAGGAGACGAATGGAAAACCGCCTTTAGAACCAGATATGGCCATTTTGAGTCCCTGGTTATGCCTTTTGGCCTCTGTAATGCTCCTGCCACTTTCCAACACTTCATCAATGATGTTTTTCGAGATCTATTGGACCAGTTTGTGATTGCTTATCTGGATGATATTCTCATCTTTTCTAATAACTTGGAGGAGCATCGCAAACATGTTTGCACTGTCTTTGAAAGGCTAAGGAAGAACCAACTTTATATTAAATTGGAGAAATGCGAGTTTGAACGAACCCAGATGCACTTCTTGGGATATATCATTTCTCCTAAAGGAGTAAGCATGGATCCTGAGAAGATCAAAGCAGTTTCTCCCTCAAAAGAAATGACCACTATTTTGGTCGTTGTTGACCGTCTCACCAAGATGGCTCATTTTATACCTGTTAAGGGGGTGCCTTCTGCTGAACAGACTGCTGAGTTAATGGTTCGAGAAGTATTTAAACTACATGGAATTCCTGACGATGTGGTGTCTGATAGAGGAGTACAGTTTACTTCAAAATTTTCGAAACATTTTTGCTCAGCCTTAGGTGTAATAGTCAATCTATCTTCTGCTTTTCATCCCCAGTCTAATGGCCAGACCGAGAGGACCAATCAAACATTGGAGCAGTACCTTCGATGTTTTGTCAGTTATCTCCAGGATGACTGGGTGGATTATCTTTGTACAGCAGAGTTTGCTTACAACAATTCTAAACATAGCTCCACTTCTCAAAGTCCTTTTTATTTAAACAATGGGTATCATCCAGTCTTTATTCCTGATCTCCCTATCTCAACTCCAATTCCTTCTGTTACCAACAGATTAACTACTTTGCGGGAGGGAAATTGATTGAGACTTTGAGGGAGGCTCAGGAATGTTACAAGAAGGCTGCTGATAGACATCACAGAACACTTCCTACTTTTCATGTGGGTGACAAAGTTTGGTTATCAACCAAAAATTTGAAGGTTCATGTTCCGTTTGCAAAGCTGGGCCAAAAGTTTGTAGGACCATTCAAGATTTCTGCTGAGATCAATCCAGTTACCTTTCGGTTAAAACTTCCTGACAGTATGAAAATTCACCCTGTGTTTCACATATCGCTTCTTAAACCATTTCAGGAAAATCCTTTTTCTGGAAGAATTCTTCCACCTCCTCCACCAGTTGAGGTACAGGGTGAAGTAGAATTTGTGGTGGAGAAAATTCTTAATTCTAGGATCTTTAGAAACAAGCTACAATATCTGGTCCAATGGGAAGGATACAGGCCAGAAGAAAATTCTTGGGAACCTGAGGAGAATGCTCATGCCCCTAGATTGACAAGTGAATTCCACCAGAGGTTTCCTCACAAACCCAGTCCTAAGACGTCCAGAGGAGTATTGTCAGGACCTGGGATTGAACCTGGGACTTCTTCCGTGTCTGGCATTGATCCTTCTCACTGAGCTATCTGAGATGCTGGACAGCTCCCTGCCTGATCTGTTGGATATTCTGCCTGGTCCATTAGACAACCCTGTCTTATGTCTTGATTGCTGGTGAACCTTGAACTTCTTGCTCCTCCCATGAACTTCCTTTATAAGCCTTGTCTCTGCACTTCCTCTTTGCCAGGTTATTGTGCTTTTTTTAGCCAGTGCCTTGCTTTGCCTTCTCTGCTACTATCCGGATTGCTACCATTCGTTATCGACCCTTGGCTTGTTCCACGACTTCTCTTCTGCCTGATCCCAACCTGCAACTACTCGTTACTGACCTTTTGGCTTGCCTATTGACCACGCTCCTGTCAGATCCTTATCGGCTCATCCGCTACCGGACCCCGGTTTGCTAACACCCTGGTGGGGCAACCCTGAGGACCGCGACCTGGTACCAACACGCAGCCAAATCCATCTCCACCATCAGGAGATCTGCTTAGATTCCACACCTCGGGTGAGCAGGATAGATACACTACCTGTGTATCTATTCTGCTGGTCAGTCCGGAAACTGCTATAGCAACGGGTCTTTAAGCCTGACGCCTGATCGTGACACCTGGGCTCCAAGCTTCAACAATGTCCCCCTTAGGACTGATTTGTGAGCATTCCAAAGACATGCTTGGTTAGGGACCGTATCCTTGTTAGTGGAAAAGAAATTAGTAATCTCAGAACTGACATGTTCCTTGGCCTCCCCTGTCATCAGTGTAGTTAAGTATGTTGAGGCATTGTGGTAGAAAGTGCTAAGGTTATTGAAATCGGTGCGTGGTCGGACCATTTTATGAGTCCAATTTCAGAGCTAGTCATTTTCTGTAGCAGGACCTTGGAGGTCAGGAACATGTCGATCCTCGAGTACAACTTTTGAGTACTAGAGTAGAAGGAGTAGTCCCTCTCAGTACCATGTTGGCATCTCCATGGGTCGTGCCAATCTTCAAGGGAAACTATCGAGGCTAAGGCAGTGGATCGTTTCCACTTCAAATTGGATGTATCCTATAGGGGATCTATGATTTAATTGAAATCGCCACATAGAATAATTTGATCTTTGGGAATGTGTTTTAGTTTCTGGAGGACTTTCTTCTAGAAGGGTTTTTGATGTGTGTTTGGTGCGTATATATTTGCTATAGTCAAGGGGTGGTTGTTGATGGTGGCAGAGAGAATCGGGTATCTGCCTGCGGGGTCCGTATCTATAGTGTGTATTGTGAGAGCTACCGTTGCTCGGATTGCAATCATTACTCCTCTGGCTTTTTTATCTGTCCTTGCATGAAAGCAATGTGGGAATGCCTTATGCGTGCATTGCGGGGAGTGGGTTTCGGAAAAGTGTGTCTCCTGGACACAGAGAATGTCAGCTTTTAGGGATATAGCTTCTCTCCACAGGAGGGATCTTTTGAAGGGGCTATTTAGGCCCTTGGCATTTATGGAGACTATTGTGATTGTCATTGGTGCGTTTTCAGGAGGCCAATCTGGTACTGAGGTGGCCCTCTTCCCGGAAAATGAGTGTGGAAGGAGAGATTAGGTTTACAGCTGGATAGGAGAGGTCAATGCAATGGGCAAGCCAGAAGCCTCCTCAATGGAGGTGTTTGGACCTGCGCAGCCTGTAGGCAGTATAAAATTGGGTCAATAATCCAATTTACAATTAATAACAAACAAGCAGTTGTTAAACAGAACAAAAAGGGAAAAAAAAAAACGGCAATGTGACAAGATAAATGCTTACAGTAACCGTAGTTATAACACTATCAACTTTAAGGTGTGCCTAGCACACTAATGCAGTGGAGCGTGGAAGTAGAACATGTGGCCCTCCCGATCCTCCACTGCATATATGAATGTATGAGGCTGAGATGTTCCCGCCTACAACATGTATTGCATAGCGGTATATATGGACATTGCAAGTTTAAGTGAGTGCCTGGGGGTCCCAGGGGTTGGGTATTCTTGCTGCTGGTTTCGGGTTGGGGGTTACTGGAGGAACCCGAGCAAGTAGGCCCCGGTTGTTAAGGAGCTTGATTCCTTCTTTAGGTGTCAGGATTGTGGTGTGGCTGGTTTTGGTAAGTCACTAGGAGTTTCACAGGGTACCCCCATTTATACTGGACTTTGCGTTCGGATAGGACCAAAGTGATTGCTGCGAATGACTTCCTTGCCTGCGATGTGGCAGCAGAGATATCATTGTATAATGTTATCTTGTTGAAGGGCTCCGGCAGGGAGCGTGCAGCTCTTGCTGCTCTCATTATGTCATCTTTTGACATGGAAGAAGTGTATCCTCACTAATATATCTCTGGGGACGTTTGAAGGTAGGTGTTGTGGCTTGTGAATCCTGTGGGCCCTAACAATCAGCATGTCTCTGGTGTGGAGCTCAGGGATAAGCTTGCAGAATAGTTGGTGCAGGTATGGTATTATCGCAGGGGTGTCTAGGGATTCCGGGACCCCCGTATCTAAATGTTATTCCGTTGCGAACGATCTTCGAGATCGGCGACCTTTAATCGGAGCGTGTGTATGGCTTCTGCATGTTGATCTTGAATGTCCACCATGGTATTGTGTGCTTTAGTGGATTCAGATAGGTGCCACTCTATGTGGTCAGTGCGTTCCTCTACTGAGCTGACTCTGTCTTGAAGCTGATTAAAAGAGATTCTCAGTTCTCTGTGTAGGTCAGCTTGCAGGGTGAGGAGCATGGCCTTTAAGGAATGCTCTGAGGCTGGGCCATCTGATGTTGGATAGGCCACCATCGTTTGTGAGGGAGAGGCGTCTGTTGTGGGACTACCAGTACTAGCGCCATGTTGTCATTTGACTGGTGGGAGGTTGTCTGGTGACTGTGTGAGGTTGTCTGCAAGCCTCTTACCTCTGTCCCCAGGGTAGGTGCTCTGGTCTGGGAGATGTGCTGCGGAGAGCTCCATGTCCTCTGCAGAGGTGGCGGGTGTCTGGTCTAAAAGCTGCGGCGATTCTCCTCGCTCCTGTCCGGCGCCATCTTTGTCTCCCTGCTGTGCAGGCTTCATGTAAAAGTCTAGCAAGCATCTGGGTCCCAGCTGCTGTTGTTTGTTGCGAGTCATGCTCTAAAGGGTGCCCAGCAAAAGTCCCCTCGTTCCAGAGGGTGTATGGCTCTGGTAGGCGGCTGGAACTACTGCTTTTCACTGTGGAGGAAAGGAACTGAGGATTTAAACTGCCATCGTCAGCTGTGGCCAGGCCACGCCCTGATATTTTTCTTTTAAAGTACTAACTGATCCATCCTTTTTTTTGATTGTTATCTAAGGAACAGTTAAAGCCTCCTCCGATAACTATTGGCTCCACTCCCAAAATATATAACTGTAAAATTTCAAAAAGTTCTTTCCTTTCCTCTTTTTTGTTTGAGGCGTACACACAAAAAAGTTTTAATTATTTGCTCCCCTCTTTGGAGTCTGACCATTAAGAGTCTTCCTGGCTAGAGTTCTTCTGTTTCAATAATATCCCACTCATCTGAAGTTAATATACCAATACCAGCACATTTATTATTATTTCCTCCGGAGAAAACCGTATTTCCTTTCCAGAAGTTCTTAATATTATCATAGTTTAGTCTTTTTTCTAAATTGCATTCCTGCACGAAACTTATGTCTGAACCATGAAGCTCTAAGAAGTCATAAAGAGCCGCTCTCCTCCTTTGGGCTCCTCAGGCTTCTCACATTCAGGGAGGCCACCCTAATCACCTCCGTAACTGGCCTATGGCAGGGCTCTCCCCACCGCCCTCATCCACATCAGAAGGAAATTCTCATATTTTAATTTCTTCCTCCTCATCACTTGAAGAAAATGGGTCTAGAACAATCTCCCCTACACGGCTCTTCTTTTCTCTGGTCTCTATTTCTTCTTCTGGCTCCTCCTCTTCTCTCTCTTCAGCTCTTCTTTTTAGGGATTTTGTATCCACTTGCATGCATGTCGTATCCTCCTCCACTGTTAACGACACCACTGTTTCCTCTTGCATCTTCATTTCTTTTTCAATCTCTTCAGCGATCTCTTCACTGTTCTTTTGGCACCTCCTCTGCGCTCTTATTTTCTTCCCCATCCCCTGAGTTGTTTCTTGGGGGTTTTCCTGAGGGGTTTCTTGGGCTCCTTCCTGATTTTCTTCACCCGTCTCTGTCTCCGTACTCTTCTTTTCTTCTGCCTTCTTCTTTGGGCAATTCCTCCTCAAGTGTGGTTCTCCACCACACTCCCAGCATCTACCACAGGAACCATCTTTCTGTATTTTTTGCAATAGGCAAGCATATCTGCAAAAAACATGTAGCCCTTACTCTTATTTATAAACACAACTGGAGGAGGTCTCAAGACCTCATCGTACCCATCTGGGTCTTTTTTAAAGTGACCAAAAATCTCAGCTTGCCATTCCACACCCCAAAACTGTTTAGGCCATTCCCTTTGAACAGGACCTTTTCACAGTATTGGTAAAGAAACAATTCCACTTTTTGTTGGGAGATGAAGGGATCGTACATGTGGATGGTTATCAATTTTGCCTGAAACTGAAATAGTGGTAGGACTCTTACACCATCAAAAACAGTATCCGCTCTTTTACTCTTGTACAGGGTATACGCCTTTTCACAGGTGCCACTGCTGTTCAGAGTGACGTCCACGGTTCCT
Organism: Glandirana rugosa; assembly: GCA_018402905.1. Taxonomy (NCBI): domain Eukaryota; kingdom Metazoa; phylum Chordata; class Amphibia; order Anura; family Ranidae; genus Glandirana; species Glandirana rugosa. Next base: position 1,891,328 of record BLSH010171519.1, read on the forward strand.
CTGGAAAAAGAATCTTGGACACAAAAATAGTCCTCCAAAGTAAGTTCCAACATAGGGCCAAAAATCCACTTGTAAAGAAAACGTAAGTCCTTTTCACCCTGGACCTCTGGTGAAATGATAAAGCAAAGGGTGTCTTTCATCCCAAAAGTTTCGGCATGGGCTCCTGGACGAATCTCCTCCGCACCTCCTCTTCTTCTCTTTGAACTCTCCCTCTTTCTTTTCCAAAACAAAAATCTACAAGTAGCTATTAAAATCGCTTGATCATTATCCCGTCTAGCTTTCAGGCTTGCCCCCAATAGCAGCAATGATAAATCAAAGGCTGAGGGTATAGCTTTCCAGCAAGGAATCCTTTCAGACCGTATATACTCTTTTTCATTTTCCCTTTTTTTTCCCAACAGGTAAAAAAACTACACACAGAAAAAACTCTACTCCTACCACTATACAGGGACCAACTATTCTGTCCTATACCTTCCTATTCCCTACCCTATACCACCTCCTTCCATCTACTCCTCCTCCAAAAGTCCAATGCCTCCTCCTCTACCATCACCTTCACATCCCATAGGTATACTAGATATAATTTTGCCATGCATAGTTTTACACACTCATCCGAGCTCAGTAGTACATTCTTCCTTACATAAAGGCATCTGGCATCCCAAACTGCTTCCTTCATTACATACAAGAATGCCCACTCTCCTTTGCGTTTTCTTACATCCTTGCAGCCTTCCAAACATCCACACCTCCAAGAAGAGCACACGTATTCCCATCACTTCATTTGCAAACCTTTCAAATTTCCTTTTTACCCTTCTCACAAAAACGTACCCCCAAAACATATGGTACACGGTTTCCATCCCTGCACACTTCTTTCCGAGCTAAGTCTCTTGATTTCAAAAATGATTTTGTCATTGGCATCCCTGAAATGTCTGCCATGCAATTCCTTTCTGTCAATTGGAGACGCCTCCCAAACTTAATCTACCCCAAATCTCTTGGGATAGCTTTGCAGGAAAATTATAAATGTTGCAAACGATTTCTTCACTTCTCAACCATCTTGCCAGTTTGACTTTATTCATCGCACCTTCTGCCATTTCATTTCATTTATTATTCACAACAAATTTTTTAAATTTTAAATAAAACACAGGTGTTACAAACGCCTTTGGCCTAGATAAATCAGCCTGGCACCATCCCCACTTAACAACCTCCCATCCAGCCAGGTACCGCATCAATTTCGAAGTTCTGTTACCACTCTTGAAAATCATATTACAATTTAGCCAGTAATGCATATCCAAAAATCTTCTTAAATCCAGCACATTGTATCCTCCGTTCTTGCATTCTTTTTTGATCACCTCACCCTCTCCATCTTTGATCCCCAAAAAAACCTACACATGTGCATCTCCAATCTTTTACACCAATTGTTATTTGGAGGAAATACAATTGCAAAAAACAAAAAGGCAGCTTTTGACACCAGCACTTTTCCTTGCAAAGGTTGGTTTTCTTAATTTCCAAAACTCAATTTTCTTTTGCACCTTCACCAGTGCCTTCTCCGTGTTAACTGAATTTAACAGATTTTTCTCAAAATGCACCCCCAGAACTGTGATTGATTCTGTCTTGGGTATCTTCTCCGAGTGCACATTATCTTCTTCACTCAAATTGCATAGCTGACTTTTCTCCCAATTCACCTTAAACCCCGAAACACTTGAAAATAATCAAAATAGTAAATCGGTTCTATTCAGATCAGTCTGGTTTTCACACAGGAAACACATATCATCCATATAACACAAGGATTTTATTTTCACACCATCTCCACCTGGTAGAAAGAAACCTTTGAGTACCTTGTCCCTTTGAACATAACGCAATAGTGGTTCTACAACACAAATAAACAAAATAGGTGACAGGGGTCACCCCTGCCTTACCGCCGACAGATATCCACTGAATGAGATAGATTCACATTGACCAGTGCCTGACTCGTAATTCCACTATACAGGCTTTTCAAGACTTCCACCGCAGGTCCCGATACTCCAAAATTCTCAAGAAATGCACAAAGAAACCTATGAGAGACCTTGTTGTAGGCCTTTCCATCCATCTGACATCCTACGCCCTGGCACGGCACATGTTTGCCACTCGTCCACCATTTTTCCTATCACTTGCTTCAGTCGATTCGCAAACACTTTGGCATAAATTTTATAGTCACAATTTAGCAATGTGATTGGCTGCCAGTTTTTGACTTCCCTTCGGTCACCTTTCTTCTTATAAATCAAAGTAATTAGTCCTTCCTTCATGGAGTTTGAAATGCACCTCTCCCGTCTGAAAAATTCCAGGACTTCGAAAAAATGCCTACCCACCACTGGCCAAAAATGCTCAAAAAATTCCACTGGTAGGTCGTCCTTCCCGGGGGTTTTATTTTGCTGCATGCTCTTTATTGCTGCCACCAACTCCAACTCTGTAATTTCTGACAGCATGTCCTTCTCCTCCGACTCCAAGGCATCTTCCAAAATGCTGCAGTATACCTGTATTTCCTGCTGTCTTGCTGTTCCTTTCCTACTATACAAATCCTTATAGAAGTTACTCACTGCTTCTTCAATGCCTGCCCCCATCACCACATTATCATTCACCAACACGGATGACATTGTACTCTTTGGGCTGAGGATTTTCTTGAAAAAATTCTGCGTGCATGTGTCATCCTCTTCTAAATCCTTAATTTTGGTTTTAAACAGGATCTCTTTACCTTTTTTTTTTTTTTCAATTCTTCGTTCCTCCACTCCCTTATTTGTTTTATTTCCTCTTCCACCTCCAACCCAAGTATTTTACATCAATACAAAAAATGCAGTTGACTCACTGCTCTGATGAAAAAACAAAAGAAAGAAAGACCCACAGTAAGGGTCAAGGACTCAATAAATGGATATACGCATCTACTCGCTCAGGAAGAAAGGATCAGTCGCCTGGGGCTGAATGGTGAAAGGGACATATCATGCAACTACAAAGGGCAGCACAGAGGGCTGTCCAAAAGAACACCATATAGTCAGACACTGGAGTTTGATGTGTACAAAAAATAAATGGGCATAATAAATATATATAAAAAGATACTTTATTGATACAAAAAAGTTTCCAGAAGGAAAAATTACATACAATGAAAATATAAATAAAAAACATTGATCAAAGAGCCACCACCATAGACAACATTGTCATTGTGAAATGAAAATGAAAAAATAGGGGGGGGGGGGAAGGACATGAATCCCCCCTAAAAAGGCTCACACACACCGCCAGCATACAGAAACCACTTGTATGCCCTAAGTAGACAATGCTCATAACAATGTATGTATAGGGTATATTATAATAATCATTAAGTACAATGAATGCAGACAGGAGCATGGGGAGACCCAAACATGGAAGTCAAATGTAGATTTGGCAGCTGATGTCGGATGGAGGAAATGCAGGAGCACAGGTGGGAGACCAAAGGGGAATAGGGTGGTGATGGAGGAATCGGGCAATCGGTGCAGGATCGGATAATCAATGGTGCTGTGCGGGATCTGTCTGATGATAGCAAAGCCAGAGGGGCAGGCTACAGTCAGATCTACCACCAGGAGACTAGGAAAACTGGTCTCGCTGATGATGGCAATACCCTGGGGTTGGCTACAGGGAGACCGGATCCGTATATGAGCGGCT
>BLSH010171519.1:1898659-1914130 GCA_018402905.1 Glandirana rugosa
ACAAACACGATTTTAATTTTTATACGTTCTATGTACACGTTTTGCACTGTCACTTAATTTTACAAACAAGTGGTTACGGTCCTCAGACGGTTTGCACATGTATCTTGCATATTTTTAATTTTAGCACAAACAGTACCATTTCCAATGGTTGATTGTAACATGGGAACCTTCATATCATCTTTCTTTGCCCTCCCCCCATCTTACCCCATTCCACCCACCAATAGGGGCTGACCCCTGTCTGACCTGTCTACCCCATTATAATCTAATGCACCCTCCCCCCTCAATCCTAGTTTAAATACTCCTCATACATCATGGAGGTGTGCTGGCGTGTGTGTGGCACACCGTCAACACGTTTCGCTGGTCAAGCCAGCTTCTTCAGGACTAGCGCCACCTGGTGGACAGAGGTGTTTAAATACATCCTCATATCCAGTCCTCAGTTCTGACTAAGTGGTCACAGGTGGCACGGCAGGTGTGGTTTAATGAAAAAAGGTTTGCTTACAAGTAAATTATAGATTTTAAAGGGGAACCCCGGCTTTATTTTATTGTGTTTCGGATGTTAATAATCAGAATTAAAGCAGGTATTGATTTAGAAAGGTGAAAGACAAAACCAAAGAGAGAGGAAAAAGGGACACAGAGAGGGAGGATTAATGTTCCTTCAGGGGGCCTATGTATATATATAGCAATTTTCATAAGCCTGTTGTGTTGTTGTCATTATATGGCAAGTGGGCAAAAGGCAGGGGGAATAACGACATCCTGTAAGCCTATGAAATATGCATCGTTAGCAGAGTAAACAGCCAAAGTTCAACAAATTGCTCTCTAGGCTAGAGGGTTCCTCCCATCAGATATCACAACAGTAAGCGGGTTCATGTGTCATGATATATAGCGTATTTTATCTCAAAGGGTTCTAATGCTTTTCAGACATAGATATATGGCTTCCATATTTGATCAATACAATCAATCTAAGACAGGACAGGAGCTAGGCCAAATCTCAAGGCCAGGTGGCGACGTCCCGGAACGTTTTCAGTATTAACAACCATGACTGAGCTAGCAGTATCAGTTAAAGTGTGACCCTCATGATGTTACAGGGGGTGTATTGGGTTTATGGGGCGTCCAGAAAGGGTTGTAGATTGAGTTCTCTATTCAAACCCTGTGGCGCCAAAACTCCCAATGTGTGAATCCAATACTTTTCCTTTTGTAATAAAATCTTATCAAAATCACCCCTTCTACTGCTGATATTTAAGGCATAAATGCCCTTGACCATAGTGCCCTTGGGATTACCCCCATGGTAGATGGAATAATGTTCAGCAATATTGCTTTTAGGTTTGTTTCGTCTGATATCGCCCAGATGTTCGCCAATGCGAATGCGCAGTTGGCGTTTGGTTTTGCCGATGTACATTTTTTTGCACGGGCAAACAAGGCTGTAAATCACCTTTACCTTTGTAGTAGAGCAATTTATCAGACTCTTAATTTTATAGATGTTCTTTCCTTTCGCATCCGAAAAGTTTTCCGTTCTCTCGACATACTCGCAGATCTGGCAGTGACCACACGGGACCATGCCCTTGGTTCGTGGAAAATTCGAGAGCCAGGTGCTTTTAGTCGTGGGGGTGTATTCCGACTTAGTTAGAAGATCAGAAAGATTTGGGGCCCTTCTAGCCATCATATGGGGATGATCGCCAACTATGTCCCCTAAGATGGGGCATTTCAGCAGGGATGACCAATATTTTGAGAGAGCCTCTTTTACACTAGACCATTGTGAGCCAAAATTGGTGATAAATCTTACAGGTTCCTTATGGGTTGTTTTGTCCTCCTCATTTGATACGTCTTTCTCTAATAGGAGTGAAGGTCGTTCACATTCCATCGCTCTTTTCTTAGCCTTTCTCAGGACTTTGACTGTATCCTCTTTCCCTGAAGTGGTTATACATAGCGTGAGGTTCTTTTTTGTAGACTTTTTTATCCGTACAGTTCCTGCGAAGGAACTGTCCGATAGGTATTCCCTGTTTCAGAGGTTGGGGGTGAAAGCTGTCCGCCCTCAACAGGGTATTAGCTGCTGAGGGTTTACGGTACGTAGATGTGCAGATTCTTCCATCCTTTTTAGAGATATTGAGATCGAGGAAGAGTATGCTTTCCGAATTCCAGTTATATGTGAGTTTAATGTTGTGGCCATTGTCCTTGAGTTTTGCCACAAACTTTTCCAAATCAGAGGCGGTCCCCTTCCAGATCACCAAAATATCATCTATATATCGTATCCATAAATGGACATATCTTTCAAATTCTTCAAGGAGATAGACTTTGAGCTCCTCCCACATGCCAAGGTGAAGACAGGCATATGAGGGTGCCCAGGCCGCCCCCATAGATGTCCCTGAGATCTTTTGGAAAAACTGCTGATTGAACTGAAAGAAATTATTGTTTCGAGCGAAGGTTAGGAGGTCAATGATGAATTCGTTTTGGTGACCTGCCACAGGAAAACATTTTTCCAAGTAAAAAGTAGTGGCTCCTAGGCCATGTTCATGGGGGATCAACATATATAGAGATTCAACATCAATCCCAACTAATATCCAGTTGGTATCTATCTCAATCTCCTGTAGTTTATTAAGCACCTGTTTTGTATCCCTTACATAAGATTTTAAGGTTGGGGCCATAGGTTTCAAAAGTTCATCCAGGTATTTGCCAACTCTGTCCAGAGGTCCATTAATCACAGAGATAATGGGTCTCCCCGGTGGATGGGTCATGCTCTTATGCAGTTTCGGAATGATGTAAAGGACTGGGTTGTTAAACTCTCGGACAGAGAGATATTTAAGTTCTTTTCGGTTCAAAAGTCCAGCCTCACATGCCATTTGTAATAAAGCGTTGAGACTTTCCGCCACTTCAGTAAAAGGAGACACCCTCAGTTTTTTATACGTCCTATCATCCCCAAGCTGTTTTTTAACTTCCATTACATAAAAGTCTTCATCAAGGAGAACCCTGGGCTTCACAAATCTCTTTAAGTGCTCTTCTTTCTTCTTTGGTTCTCCTAACCTTTTTGTTTTGTCCGGGTCCATACTGCATCCTTCACCGTGTGTCCAGCCACTCATATACGGATCCGGTCTCTCTGTAGCCAACTCCAGGGTATTGCCATCATCAGCGAGACCGGTTTTCCTAGTCTCCTGGCGGTAGATCTGTCTGTAGCCTGCCCCTCCAGCTTTGCTATCATCAGACAGATCCCGCACAGCACCATTGATTATCCGATCCTGCACCGATCGGTCACCATCCCACAGATTGCCTGATTCCTCCATCACCACCCTATTCCCCTTTGGTCTCCCACCTGTGCTCCTGCATTTCCTCCCTCCGACATCAGCGGCTGCCAAATCTACATTTGACTTCCATGTGTGGGTCTCCCCATGCTCCTGTCTGCATTCATTGTACTTAATGATTATTATCATATACCCTATACATACATTGTTATGAGCATTGTCTACTTAGGGCATACAAGTGGTTTCTGTATGCTGGGTGGTGTGTGTGGGTCTTTTTAGGGGGGATTCATGTCCTTTCTCCCCCCCTCCCTATTTTTTCATTTTCATTTCACAATGACAACGTTGTCTATGGTGGTGGTTCTTTGATCAATATTTTTTATTTATATTTTCATTGTATGTAATTTTTCCTTCTGGAAACTTTTTTGTATCAATAAAGTATCTTTTTATATATATTTATTATGCCCATTTATTTTTGTACACATCAAACTCCAGTGGCTGACTATATGGTGTTCTTTTGGACAGCCCTCTGTGCTGCCCTTTTGTAGTTGACTCACTGCTCTGGCATTCTCCTCTCTTTTCTTTTGTGCTCTCGATTTACCAGTTTTATTAAAGAAACCCTCCACCTGCACCTTCACATAGTCCCACCACGCTAAAATATTGTTAAAATTCTTTTTATGTGTCACCAACTTCTCAAAGAAAATGTTGAGCTCAGCATTTACTTCTGGTTCTTGTAGGACCAAAGTGTTTATTTTCCACACACCTCGGCCAAGTTTCATTCCCACATCCATCTCCATCTTGCAACATAGTCCGAGAAAGAAACGTTATGACTTTCACAACCAAAAATCTTCATGTCACTTGATACCAACATAAAATCAATTTGTGATTTACATGTCCCTCTATCCGAAAAATAACAAAAAAAAGCCACATCTTTTAATTTAAAGCCCTCCACAATTTCATTCAGTTTTTTTTAAGTCACATCCGACTTGCTTTCCCCTACTCCCTCCTGATCACATACCGATCAAATTAAAATCTCCCGCTACAATTGTAGGGACTCTCCCCAACAAATGCATCCTCAGTTGGTCAAGTAACTCCAATCTTTCACTTTTGTCTGTATGTGCATAAATGTTGAAAAGTCTCACAGCTATCCCTCAATTTAAGTGGCATAACAATAGCCTGCCTGGTACAATACTCTCATGTGGCACAATTTTTATTTTATTCTTACATATCACACCCACACCTTCATTACGGGAGCTTCATGAAGGAGACCATACGCAATCCCCACAACCCCACTCAGATTGTTCTGGTATACTCTAAATACAGCCCTCCTGTAAGCAAAAGATATCCGCATCCAGATATTTTAGTTCTTTAAAAACAGCATTTCTCCACCACATCGCATTCACACTCCTCACATTAATAGTGTATACTGTGAGGATCATTGTATATACAAAGAGAAGAACAGCCATGATCACATATACAGTAAGAACTACATTCTGCCATCACGTCCGATCTGACTCCTTCTCACATACATAGGTGAACCGGCAAGGTCTTGACCTTGTCCTGACCCCCCCATAAGAAGATGAAGGCTGCACCACATCTGCCACTCTCTCCTCTTCTTTCCTTTGTTTTTTGCGGATGATCCGCCTTCCTCCCACGCTGGCCGCACTACCCCTTGACCACAGGCCAGGTTCCCCTCACTTTCTTCCCCTATTTCCAACTCCTCCTCATCCTCCATCTCACTTGAAGACCGGTTTCTCAACTCTTACAAGGAAGCTGGGCTACAGTCCCCAGGGAGTCCTTTACCTTTCTGCAGGCCAACCTCCATACGATCTCCCTCCTCTTCGGTTACTCTAGGCTCTTCGCCTCGCTCTGTGTCTGCAGTAGGGGGACCAGTACTACCCCTGCAGCTCCGGCATCAGCCGCAGTGGCTTCCTGAACCCCCTCTACATCATCCACTTCCTTGCTCGGCCCAGGTTTGGCAGTCCCGGGTACTTTGGATGCACTGGCTGGCTCCACACAACTTGTGGTGCCCACCCTGGCCCTCCTTTCCCTCTGGGGTTTTGCCACCTGTTCTGTTGTCTCCTTGTCATCTGATGACAAAGCTGTATGTCTTCCATTGATCATATCCGATAGGCACTCTTGATATTTTTATAGTCCTCACACTGTCGAGCTAGATATCCCGTTGTTTTACAAATGTCACAGACCCTTCCTTCCCAGCACTGTACCGCCTGATGGTCATGCCCTTCACAAAACCTACATTTTATATCACTCTCACAATGGTCTTTGGTATGCCCATAGCGAAGGCATCTTCTGCAGTACATTGGTTGACCTGCATAGAATAGGAAACCTCTTCCCCCCCCTACAGAAAACACAGCAGGGGGCCTCTTTACACTACAAATACAATCCAGGTCATCCTTGAAGCAACCTACAAACCTATATTTGCCTGACCAAATTCTGAACGTATTTCTCACTTTCTCTCCTTCCCTCAGATCATCACAATATGATGCGAAGGCTCTCACCAATGATAGGTGCGAAGGGATTGTACAGATGAATGGTTATGACTGTCTCCTCCCTCTAACAGCGGTAGCACCTGGAACTTCTCCATTACTGGTACTTCCATACGCCCTCTTACCCTCTCGTACACATTCCAACAGGTCTCGGAGGAAGCAAAAGTAACATCATTAATTCCTTGTGATTGAAAGTCTTGCAAACATAATATCTGCCTCACCTTTACACTTTCTTCAACATTCTTCAACAGCTCCTCGACCACCACCTAAAGATCAGCTTCATCTCCTTTTTTCACACTGAAACGGATAGCATCACTGAGGCTGTAGCTAGCCATTCTGCCTGGAGCATTAAAAAAAATACCGCCCAAAAAACGCTGAGCCCGGAGGAGCCGGGCTCCGATCCGCTACCGAATAGGTGCTTTCGGAAAAACCAGAGGGGTTCCCCCCAAATAGGGCCTCAAAGGAACTCCTACTCAACACCCAGTAATATCTGTGGGGCTTTGTACCCACAATTACTCTCCCGTTAACTTCAGGCGGTTCCTTGCCCAATAGCAGCAGGAGTTGTACCCTTAGGAAACACCCCCAGGCTGAGCAAGGTTAGTGCCGTCAGAAACCTCCTGACTTGGACCCTAAGTTTGCAGCCAAAAGGCCAAGAAGCGATAACCCAATTACTGTTTTTTCCGAGCAAGCGACGGACAGGCTGAGGAAAGGCACTCGCTTAGAGCTGTCCCTATTTATCTCTCCTGCACGGATCCACGAATCCTCCACTTTTCACACCTAGCTGGCTCTGAGGCCAAATGCCTGACTTCAGGCCTACTTGCACCTAGTGCACAGCTGAAGTTGATTCTTTCCTCCAATCAATCAATTAAGCAGGCTGGACTGATAATTGGGCCCATCCAGGTGCTCCTCGTTGATGCCTAACGAGGGAAATTATTTGCATGTTCCCGCCTCCTGCTAACGTGAACAAAGCAACCCACTGGATGGAAACACAGGCCATGACATTCCTTGAACAACTAAGAGCTAGCTGCAGCAAGCAAGGGACTGAAGTGTAGCAGAATCAGGCAATAGAAAAGGACTCTCCAGCTGAGACTTAAAATGTAAGCCTCATATTGGGCCTAGTTAAAATGCATGCTAGCTTTCTTGTTGAAAAAGATCTGTGCTTACTTTCCAACTGACAATAGTAACTTTAGGACTGACTTCTGTGCTTGACTGCCATTTATGTAGATATGCCGGGCAAGAAAGTGACACGTAGCAAAAAGACAAAGACACACAGGGGTTAAATGCAAGTTTATTGCAAGAATGGGTTACCCAGCTTGTGAGCAAAAGCAACATAACAAGCAAGCAAAAGGATCTTTCTTTTCTGTTTTTGAAAAACTGCATAAGAGAGGGGTGCACCGGTCCTGGAGGTACTGCATTACCAGGTTGATGCATGGAGTGGACAGAGCAAGCTTTTCTCCCATCTCCCTGTTCTAAAATGTATTTAATATATGGTACCCAGATAGGGGACGTATCCAATATCAAACTGATAAGAACAATTTTTTTTATATTTTTTATATATATATATATATATATATATATATATATATATATATATATATCTACATCAGTATCTGAAAACTCAGGTCTTAAATCTTTAACCAGGTCTTCCGTCAGATCCAACCCTGTTAAACTGATAAGAACAGATTTTTTTTTTTTTTAAAGCCCGTGGTGTGTGAAACACACCCGGAGCATAAAAAAGTGCACAACACAAAAGTGAAGACAGGCAAAAAGTGCACTAGGTGTACACATGGTCCTCCCCCGAAGAGGAAGGACCTATACCCTGATTCCCTGGGGCTCAAGGCTCCTCACAGGATCTGGGGTATCTTGCACTAGGATCACCTAACCAGCCAGATGACGCACGTTCTCTAGGCAGTCAGCCGAATCTGACAGCCCATGATACTGGGTGGGACTCCCCCCGAAGGGAGACCCCATGAAAGGAGACGAACCAAGCCAGAAGGCCATATCCACCTCCTCCCAAGACTTTCAGGGTAGGCCCGAGGACCGTACACCTTACTAGTCACACATGCAGTGTACCTCTTCAATCAAAAAGTGTCACATGCACAACAAACAACAAAAAACATAAAGGTGGGGGAAGGAAAGTGGAGAAAGTGCAATAGATGCCTTTCTGCAAGACAAAGGCCGGCCTGGAATAAAAAATTCCTCTGTTCCTGGTCAAAAGGCCCAGCACTAGAGGCAGTTGCTAAAAAAAAGTGTGATGGTTGCAGTGACCACGGTGCCATCAACTCAGTGTCCTGCCACCACACAGTGAGATATCAGGCACCCCTGGACTGCTACTCCAGGGGCACATGCACCACAGGCTTTTTTCAGCTCGACCCTTCAGCCTCAACCAGCATAGCACCCGTCCCACTCAGATTGAGCCCTTCCAGCTTTCCCAGAGAAACATCCATGATCCCTCAGTTTGTCAAGCAGTATGGTAATAACCCCTGGCCAGGACAGTAGCACAGCGCCTCCTTTGGCAACGGATAAGAACAGATTTTTTGATTGAAAAGGTATACTTTATTTTGCATAATAAAATATACAAAAAACAAATACTTAGTCGGGGTACAGTCTCCCCTGTACTGCATCGCAGCACATAAATACATTACATAACAATGCAGTTTCAAACATACAAATAAATACATTCGCCCTGTGGTATGATGCCTAACGTGTTGCACAGAGTAAAATTACCCTGAAACATCACATCATGCATGACACTGCTTGCCCCAAAAAGCATTTAACCTTAGAACACTAAAACATGTTACTTCAACCATGTCATGCAACGTTTCAAATATCGTTAACAACAAGCAGCGGGTGTGATAGGGGGATGAGGTGAGGGGTGGATCACAGGCCCGAAGCTTTATTTAAAGGCAGAGACACACAAAGGGAATGGGGGGGAGACATCAGACCTCCTCCTCCTTAAAGTCCATCAGGTTGTAGTCTCTGAGCGGACTGTGGACCAGTCTGCGACAGTCCTCGATGGACATCCTCTCCCGCTGGTGAATGAGGCGCTTTCTGTCCCACCATAAAGCATCCTTAAAGCAACATAGCACCCGCTAGGCACTGTCAATGTCCTCTTGGGAATGAGTCCCGCAAAAAAGTCAGTTCAGCACACCACAGTGTGTGATGGCAGTCTGTGGCATAAATCCTTAAGTTCAGGTTCCAAGGCCCTCAACAGGTCCTGTGCCAAGGGGCACTCCCAGAAAACATGGAAAGCAGTTTCCTCCTTGATGATGCAAACGGGCAGTGCCTGTGTCTGCACAGGTTTCTGGCATGCAGGCATGTCCTGAGCGGCAACCCCCCTTGGACTGCCATCCATGCCAGATCTTTTGTGTCTGTTGGTGAGTCTCTTTGAAGAAACGTTCCTCTGGACCACTTTGCAAGTGGCTGAAGGGAGGCCTGGAACAGTCTCAGCAGTGTCCATTGCTCTGGTCAACTTGTGGATAGTTTTTGGTTTCCACAAGTCGGGCTTAATGTAGTAGTACCAAGGCGTGTCCCAATTGTAGAGGATGGAACTGTCTCATTTGTCCCATCCCAGGGTCCTCCAAAGAGGCCGGAGGAAAAACGGGACATGGAGTTACCGCCAGAGTCCAAAGTTCTGTCAGTCAAAGTCCTGCAGATGCAGTTGCAATCAAAGAACACCCTCAGTTGTGTAGCGATTTCTGGCACGCCCTTACCGACCTTAAGGGGTTCCTTAAACATGACTGCCCACTTCACTCTGTCCATTTTGGAGCCCCAGATGGAGTGAAACACCGCCCTGGTGATGGCCTTGCAGGTGTTGACCCGGGGGGGGCCAGGCCTGCGCGAAGTATGGCAACACAGGGAGAGTCTCGCTGCGGAGCACCAGTGTTTTCCCTTCGATGGTAAGGTCTCTGAGGCTCCAGGGGCCAAACTTTTGTTGCATCTTTGACGGTCTCTCCTCCTAAGACTTCAGGGCTGTGCCCTTAGCTCCTAAAAAGACTCCGAAAATTTTGATGAAGTCCGACTTGATGCTGAAGGGGATGGGCGCAGAAGAAGGCAGGAACCACTTTCCAAAGAGCATGACCTCTGACTTCCCGCAGTTGACCTTTGCCCCTGAAGCTTTGCCGAAGTCCTCACAGGTCTGGACGAGTGTGTTGATGGAGCGCTGGTCAGCACAGAACACCGTCATGTTGTCCATGTAGAGTGAGCACTTGACCACCTGTCTGGTCCCAGTGCGGTGATCCCTCTGATCTCTGGGTTCCGTCTGATGGATTTGGTGAAGAGCTCTATACAGCAAACAAAAAGCAAAGGTGAGAGAGGGCAGCCTTGTCTGACCCCGGAAAGTACTTGGAAGGGGTCAGTTTTCCAGCCATTAACCAACACCGTACTACAAATATATATATTTGTACATACATACATACATACATAAACATCACTTTCACATACGAACAAAACAAGACCAAACCTGTGCAGAGCTTTGCACATAAACTCACGAGAGACACGGTCAAAGGCCTTCTCCTGGTCAAGGCTGACCAGGGCCGCGTGCACACAAGTGCCATGAATGTACTGGACCATGTCCTGGACAAGTGCAAGGCTGTCCGCAATTCTGTGACCGAGAATGCCACAAGTTTGATCCGGGTGGATGATCTGTCTGATGACAGACTTCAGCCTGTTGGGCCAAACCTTGGCGAGGATTTTGTAGTCCACGTTCAAGAGAGAGATCGGACGCCAATTTTTCAAATCCGATCTCTCCCCCTTTCGCTTACACAAAATTGTGATCATCCCCTCCCTCAGCGAAGGAGGCATTCTGCCCTCCACCACCATATCACCTCGTACAGCTCGAGCAGAACCGGGCCAATGAGATCCCACAGCGCTACATAGAGCTCTGCAGGGAGACCATCGCTGCCCGGGGTCCTGCCCAGCCTAAAGGATCTGACGGCTGACAAACCTGCAGGATCAATAGGGTTAGTGATACCTGGCAAGAACCTGTCGGCCGCATCCATGTGTGTTTTATTCAGGGAGTAGAGGTTGGTGTAGTAGTCCCTGACCACTTGCATCACAGCCTCCTTCCCCTTCTGGAGTGTTCCAGTCTCGTCCAGCAGCGCCGACAAGGGTGTGTTTCCTGAAAAAGAAAACTTTACACTTCTCACCTTTCTCGATATTATCCACTTTGGAACGGAAGACAATGTGCCTGGATTTTTCCTCCAAGTGTTCTTTCAGGCTCTTCTTGGTGTCCTCCAGGTCCTTGCACCCATCAATCTCACCAACAATCACCTTTTTCTGTACACACTTCTTGAAGAAAAAATGCGTACATCTCTCATTCAATTCAAATTCCTTCATTTTCGCTCTGTAAACAATCCCTTTCTCATCAATCCACTTACTTATTTTCTTCCTCACCACATCCATTTCCTCACCTACATTTAGTCTGATCTCTCTCAATTTAATTAAACACTGCCATCTTGCATTCAACTCCTCATACCGCTTCCACTTCTCTCTCTTACACCTAACACCCATCCTACAGAGAAACACCTTACAACGCCTCTTGCGCCAATCCCACCACTTTATCACACTCTGAAACTTTCCTTTCATCATTCTCAACCTTTCATACAACACTCTAAACCTCCCACACACTCCACTATCATCCAACAACAATACATTCAATTTCCACAGACCTCTCTATATTTCCACACAACCTTCCACCCCTAATTTGACCAATACCAAAGAATGATCTGAAAATGAATTCCCACATAACTCCCAACTTATGGGTTCTAAACCATCTGAAATCAAACAATGATCTATTCTAGATTTCCCATTTACACTACTCCACGTAAATCTGTTATTCTGATTCACTACTATCCTCCACACATTTCGTAATTGAAGATCATTACAAATCTCATTTAATAACTTAGATGACTTGTCCAAAGTGTGTTCTCCATCTCTATCTTCTTTAAGCAAAATGCAATTAAAGTCACCTATAAAAATGACGGGTTCAAAACCAACTAAAAAAACTTTAATTTTCTCCAGCAGCTCAAATCGTTAGTTCTTCCAAAGTTAATAATTATTAGGACCTTCCCCTTAAAGTAAATTTTAACCAGCATTGTTCTGCCTAGTTCAATGTGCTGAAATGAAATTATTTCCACTTGTTTTGATTTGACTAAGAAACCTACTCCAGGGTTTTTTTTTATTTCATTTTCTCCTGACCACAGTATAAGGCCAAAGGTCCAATTTTTCTCAAGTTCCTCATAGGAGAAGTGAAAATTAACACCACATTCTTGCAAAAGAAAAATACAAGGTATTGCCCAAGGTTCTCCTCTCAAGTCCCGGGTCTGAGACTACAGAATCTCTCTCGTCATCTTTTACTACCTCAACAGTCCAGGAAAAAGAATCCGGAGATCCCATTCCTCCAAAAATATCTTCCACTCCAACTGGCTCAGTTTTTCGCCATTTCTTTCCACCCTCCTCCTCCTCCAACTCTTCTTGTTGTCTCCTCTCCGTTGTCATTTTTCACTCCATCTCACCACTTTTTTTCCTCAGGCAATTTCACCACATCCTCTTCCACCATTTCACTTTTATTAGTTTCCGGAACCATCTTTGGGCTCTCCGCACCTACACCACTACATCCAGGTGTCTCCTCACTAGCTTCCATAGGTGTTTCGTTGTTTTCTCCCTCACCACTAGGGGCAGCTTCTACCTTCTTCTTCTTCTTCTCTTTCTCCATTTCCTTTTCCAATTCAACAGTCTGTCTCAGCACGTCCTCATCTTCTGGGAGGTTCGTCTTTGCCCTCCTTACCATACCTGCCACCTTCTCAGCAAAGGTCCTAGCCCTCTTCGGGCACTCATCATCATACAGATGATCCGTACCCTTATAATGAGTACACTGCTTTGGAGCCTGGCACTTGTCTGCTGTGTGCCCCAAACCTCCACAATTTCGACATTTTGTCAACAGGTCATAGTCCTTTGTCATGTGCCCCATGCTGTTACATTTCCAGCAATATGCTGGCATTCCAGAGTATTTTAAGAAAACTCTATTCCGCCCAATCTGGAATGTCTGTTTTATATGTCCAGATGGTCCTCCGCATGCTCGTTCACATAGAAGCGAGCCCTATATAGTCTCTTTCCAGACCACGCTCCAATACTATTATCAATTTTTTGATGAACTCCACTGTTACACACTCAAGCTTCAAATACTCAGTCACCTCTTGCCTCGTGACATAAGGATTGTACATCATGACTGTCAGCATTTTCCATGAGCACCTATGCAGGAACTCAATGTTGAAGTTTTTCATTATCGGTTCATCCTTCTGCCTTCCCCATTCCCTTTTGAAGGATTGGTACTGAGCATACTCAAGAAACACAATTTCCACAATTCCTTAGTTCCTATACTCTGCCATACATCTTCTACTTCCATCTCGGCAAATTCCACCTCAATGGCATTTCTAAAGAGCACCTATTGGGCCACTGATGTAAATCTCCCACTCTCCATGGCAGATATGCACACAGCGAATTAGATATGCAAATATGGCTTTCTCATAGAATGAGAAACCTCACTCGCCCTTGGGACTTCTACATTCAGGGGGGTCCCTAAAAAGTTTTTATGCTCACCTGCCCATGCACAAGCCCTGGCCTGCTGATCCCTGAAATCCGGAACCCGTGCGTGGGATCACTATGATTGAACCTAAAGGCCGAGAAGTGATAAACCAATTATTGTGTTTTTCCGAGCGAGCGGCAGTCAGGCTGAGGAAAAGCGCTCGCTGAGAGCTGTCCCTATTTGTCTCGCCTGCACAGATCCAGGAAGCCTCCACTTTTCACACCTAGCTGGCTCTGAGGCCTACTGCCTGACTTCAGGCCTACTTGCAACTTTCTAGCACCCAGTGCACAGCTGAAGTTGATTCTTCTCTCCAATCAATCAATTAAGCAGGCTGGACTGATAGTTAGGCCCATATAGGTGCCCCTCTTTGATGCCTAACAAGGGAAATCATTTGCATGGTCCCACCTCCTGCTAACATGGACAAAGCAACAACCCACTAGATGGAGGCACAGGCCTTGACTTTCCTCGAGCAACTAATAGCTAGCTGCAATCAAGGGACAGAAGTGTAGCAGAATCAGGCAATAGAAGAGGATTCTCCAGCTGAGACTGACAATGTAAGCCTCATATTAAACCTAGTCACAATGCATGCTAGCTATCTTGTCGAAAGAGATCTGTGCTTACTTTCCAACTGACAATAGTAACTTTGTGACTTGAGGATTGACCTTCCTGTGCTCGACTGCCATTGATGTAGATAGAAACATAGAAAAGTGACGGCAGAAAAAGACTGAGTAGTCCATCGAGTCTGCCCCTTTTTATTTATTTTTTCACATTAACCTTGTTGTCTGACTATAGATTTATGTTTATAACAAGCATGTTAGCCATTTACTGTTGACTGTCTCACAACCTCTGTTGGTAGTTTATTCCAATCATCAACCACCCTTTCAATAAAATAATACTTTCTAAGATTAGTTATGAACTTCCCTCCAGTTAGTTTTAGGTCATGTCCCCGTGTTCTTGATTTTGGTTTCATATTGAAAAGACTGCCCTCCTGAACCTTATTCACCCCCCTTCGGTCAATATAGTACCTCTAGGGACCATCTAAGCATTAAAAGAAGTTAAGGGTGTCTCATCCATAATAAGTCATGAAGATAGGAGTCAGGGTAGATATTCCCAGTCAATACCCATTACTAAGGAATGTTGTTTGGACTGTCACGACACCAAATGTACATACAAGGTAACGATAATGATTTAAAAATTATATAGAAATTTTATTCTGAATACATTATAAAAACAATCAAGTAGTAGTGGTCACACATAAGTCATACAACATTAATAGCACCATTGCACATCATACCCCTACATAACAAGCGGGGGAAGAGAAGAGCATTCAATTGGTGTGAGGACATAAATATCATAGTTCCTCTACATGTTTCACGACAAGGCACTTCTTCAGGAGGGATATCTATAAAAATTGATGGTATAAGATTATGCATTTTAAGAATATATGACAATATTCATAATAGCTATCCATATGGACAAGCCATAATATTTCAAAAAATTCAGGGGGAAGTTTCTTAGACAAATATGGCTGAACTTACCCAGGTGTCCAATCGGGCCACACGAGGCCCAAGCGTACCTAAATTACTCCTTGTTGGCAAGAATGGGGCTTGTCAATGTGGGTTCATGGAGATATAATTTACTGCCTAGGTACGAATGGTAATTTCAGATTAGAGTACATAGAAAAATGATGCCAGTGAATGAGAGGGGGGAAGGGGGGAGGAGGGAGGGAAAGGGGGGAGGGAAGGGGGAGTGACCGTAGTAAAAAGATACATGAGATTAGACTTTAATGGTAAGCATGGATCCGTCATTTAATATAGAGGTACTTGGGTGTAACTGTTCGGGGTAAGAACGGTTGTTCCTCATTAAATCCATGCGAACCCGGAGCACACCGGGCTAACCTGTGGACCCATTCAAGTCGGTATAAACAGATTCTTTGAAGGGGGACTTAAAAAACTTTATAATACCGAACAGGTATACCTATCGATAATACTTATAACAGTATATAAGAATTTTACGTATTAGAATATGGTAGTTAAAAATATCTATAGGGAGGACTTCTTCACGGAACAGCACTTTGTACATCTCCTTGATACTATAAATACAGGAGTGTGGTTAACTTACGAGAAGAGAAGGGGGCGAACAATACATCCCC
>BLSH010171519.1:1914140-1931519 GCA_018402905.1 Glandirana rugosa
ATCTATGATGAGATGGTATGAATGTGTGATGGTGGCCAGGAATAACAAAAACCGCAGGAATGGGACCCTAGGAACATTCGGGAACGTATAACCATGATCCATTGATAGATAGAGGGACGGTCATCTTAAATGTGTACCCCATGTGATGGGATGTGGAGAGAGATGTACCACCAAGGGACCAGGAAGGAGGATGGGAGTACTGAATAATACCTACTCTGTGGGAATTGAAGAAAATTACGAATCTACCAGGGATCTCCATGATATAACTGGCTTCCCCCCACTTATTCCAAGTCCTCCCGTCAGAAAAGTTATACTTTGGTTTTAGTTCTTGTGCCCCTGTACTGGATTTTGATTGACCTCCCTTCAAGTTTTTAAAAGAAGTTAAGGGTGTCTCATCCATAATAAGTCATGAGGGTAGGAGGAAGGACCAGGGAACCACCATGTAGAGAGAGGTGTAGGGTAGTGTACCCCATGTGTAAATTATACTGGCAGGGAGATAGATAGTTACCTAGTACCACTATGCAAGGGCTTACAAAGATCCCAGGGTAAGGACGCCAAAAACAATAAGGACCGGTGGTAGTGTGTAAGTATGGTAGAGTAGTATCTAGATAGAGACCCAAATCTTACAGGGCCAAGCTAATAGCCACGTTCTAGAAGGACAAAAAAATGAATACTAAATAAACAAAAATCTCTGTGCCACCTATATAGCAGAGTAGTATGGCGGCGCCATAATGGCATTCGCCATGCGGCCCCTGCAAGTGAGTTCCCAATGGCCATGTATCATCACCTACCAGGTGTCCAAATGGCGTCTGGCGTCCCTGGGATCGTTTCCACGTTGACTATACAGCAGGGGCATCCTGCTTATAGCCCAAACAGATGACGCACATCTGCGCCGTCACCTGATCCGACATCCCACAGCGCACGCGCACAAGGTAGTTGCGCGCGCACTGTTCACCTCTATGTCCAAAGGGCGGGAAGCCCAGGACAGAGAGCCGTGCAAGAGCGGGCGTGCCGTATCATACGGCAAACAGCACGCTCCAGGGACATTGCATTCTTGCCGACAGGAGCACGTCATACGTCAGCGTCCCCTCGTGCCCAGTCAGACAATTGCGCATGCCAGCCAAATTAATGTACAAACAATAGTAAACACATTAAATACAAAATATCTGAAGAGTGATACAAATATTACATATCAAAACTCGTGCTATACATATGCAATGCATTATAATACAAACATTGGTATAAGACCTAGCTTAATCCTGCCGGGATAAGGAAGTCTAAGTACAATCCTAAGGGGGGGACACAGTCAGACCTATGCAGTAGCAGTCACAGTCCCTTTCAGACAAAGAGAGAAGAGTGACAATCAAAAATAGTCCGTTATGACTCTAAATAGTATAAAAGGACAATGGCCTCAACAAGGCTCCCAGTTCAGTCTCACATGGGGACAGTATTTTAACCATGTACGTGATATTATAGAAATGATCTATAGGAGTTAACCTCGTTGAGTCCCGGGGGGGAGACTGCGCCAAGGCGCTCAATCCACAAGGTCTCACGCCGGAGGAGAGTCCTGTCGCGGGATCAACCGGTACCACATCCAGCACAAAAAATTGTACTGCATGTGGGTCGAATCTGAGATACAGGCCGATATGATGGCCAATGGTCGTCAATCTGCCATTGCTAGAATAATATACGTGGTCACCTATACGTTGTTGCAGTTTCCTAATCGTTTTACCAATGTAAAACGCATGGCATTTATAGATCATAAGGTACACAACCCCTGTTGTATTACAACTAGCTGAGAATTTAGGTGAAAAAGTCTCTCCATTGGGCAGTATGCATGTTTGGACATTGGCAACCCAAGGACATCTAGGACATGACCCACAGGGTGAAGTACCCCGTCGGCCACGGGGGATGTGGTCTGGTGTGTGGTAATGACTAGAGGTAAGGCGATCACGTAAAGATCTGGCCCATCGAAAGACCAGTTGCGGGGTGGATTTAATGTATTTATTTAGTATATGATGATCACATAGTAGGTGCCAATGTCATGACATAGTCCGTCTAAGTTGGTCGTGGTGAGCAGAGAAAGGAGTTACAAACTTAACTGTATCCGGGTTGGTGAGGTCGTGGGATGGTATACAAAAGAGACTATCTAGTTCAAGCATGTGCTCGATTAAATACCTTCCTGAGGTTTGAGCGAGAGTATCCCCTCCGAAGTAGGCGGTCCCATAGTAGGAAGTCTTCCTCTCTCTCACAATTCCTCCGAAGGCGGAGGTATTGTGCATAAGGAATACTGTGCACAAGGGGCCTAGTGTGTCTACTGGAGGCATGGAGGAGCGTGTTCCCGGATGTGGGCTTCCGATATAGATTGGTACTTAAGTGTCCAGAACAATCCTTGTTGATCAAAAGATCCAGGAATGAAATTTGGGTTTCACTTACATGGTATGTACAGTGTAGATTCAGTCCATTGGAGTTTAAGATGTGAACAAACTCCAGTAGGAGGTCACAGGGCCCTGTCCACACAAGAAATAGGTCATTGATAAAATGATACCAAATTAAAATAAATGACAGAAGCTCAGATAGCCTTTCGTCCGAGAACACACTCCTCTCCCAGCCCCCCAGGTATAAGGTGGCGTAAGATGGTGCGCATGAGGTCCCCATGGCCACCCCTTGGATCTGTAGATAGCATTGTTTGTCAAATAGAAAGTAATTGCAGGTCAAAATGAACCGCAGGAGGTCCAGGATAAATTTGTTTAGGGGCCAAGTGTTGTGATCCTGTTCCATCAGAAAGGATTTGGCCATCGAGACTCCCTGCTCGTGGGGGATGCTGGAATACAGAGCTTCTATATCCACCGTCACAAGGAGGGAGTCTCGAGGAACCTGAATCCCCACGATGTGTTTAAGTAAGTCCGTGGTGTCGCGTATGTACGAGGGAAGTCCCAGTACATGGGGCATCAGGAATCCATCAACGAACTTACTGGCGTTGTCCGTGAGGGATCCTATACCAGAAATGATTGGTCTGCCAGGAGGGTTTTGTAGATTTTTATGGGTCTTAGGTGAAGTGTAAAAGGTTGGAGTACAGGGATGTTTGATCAAAAGATATTGTAACGTGTCCTGGTCTATCAGTCCATCCCAGAAGGCCCGGGAACATAGTTCCTGGAATTCCTGGGTGAAGTGTACAGTAGTCGTTCGTGAAATAGGTTGATACCATTTAGGGTTTTTTAGTACCTCCTTGCACATAGATTGGTACTGGTCATGGGTCATTATCACAATGTTCCCACCCTTGTCCGAGGGTTTAATGACTATATCTCTGCGAGTTTGAAGTATTTTTAAGGCTTGTAGCTGTGAGGCTGTTAAATTCGGTTTAAAAGAATCCCATTTCTGGCGCTTAAGGTCTTTGACTACATGCTGAAGAAAGGCCCAGATGGTCGGGCATGTCGATTTATTTTTACATTTTGGTAAAGGCCTGGCTGGAGGGAAAGATAGTGCCAAAGGGGAACACGGTAGTCGTGGACAGGGAGGGAGGACCTGCATGGGCCCCCACCGGGATCAGCGGAGGTAGTTGAGACCCAGAAGGGACTTGGTCCAAGATTGGATCTGTCGCTCCATCTCCTGATCCCACGTCATATATATAAGGAGTAATTTAGGTACGCTTGGGCCTCGTGTGGCCCGATTGGACACCTGGGTAAGTTCAGCCATATTTGTCTAAAAAACTTCCCCCTGAATTTTTAAATATTATGGCTTGTCCATATGGATAGCTATTATGAATATTGTCATATATTTTTGAAATGCATAATCTTATACCATCAATTTTTATAGATATCCCTCCTGAAGAAGCGCCTTGTAGCGAAACATGTAGAGGAACTATGATATCTATGTCCTGACACCAATTGAATGCTCTTCTCTTCCCCCACTTGTTATGTAGGGGTATGATGTGCAATGGTGCTATTAATGTTGTATGACTTATGTGTGACCACTACTACTTGATTGTTTTTATAATGTATTCAGAATAAAATTTCTATACAATTTTTAACTCCTTATCGTTACCTTGTATGTACATTTGGTGTCGTGCCCTGACTCCCATTATTCACCCCCTTGATGTATTTAAAGGTTTCAATCATGTCTCCCTTCTTTCCTCCAGAGTGTATATATTACATTCCTGAAGTCGCTCTTTATATATTTTTATCCCCCAGACCTTTCACCATTTTTGTTTCCTGTCTCTGAACTCGTTCTATCTCATCAATACCTTTATGTAAGTGAGGTCTCCAGAACTGGACACAGTGTTCTAAGTGAGGTCTCACTAAAGATCTATATAGAGGAATCAGAACCTCCTTCCTCCTGCTGGTGATCCCTCTACTGATACATCCCAGAATTCAATCTGCTTTTCCCACTGCCTGGTCACACTGTTCATTTTGCAATCATCTGAAATAAGCACCCCCAAATCTTTTTTCTTCTGTAGTGCTGGCTAACACTGTACACCCAATGATGTACTCTCTAAGGCAGTGGTTCTCAACTCCTGTCCTCGGGACCCACCAACAGGCCAGATTTTCAGTATTACCTTGGGGAGATGCAGACTAGAATACTGCAATCACTGAGCAGCAAATGATATCACCTGTGATGCATTTCAGTTATCCTGCAAACCTGGCCTGTTAGTGGGTCCCAAGGACCAGAGTTGAGAACCACTGCTCTAAGGGGATTCTTTTTCCCTAGATGCAAGATAGGGCAAGAAAGTGACACGAAGCAAAAACACAAAGACACACAGGGGTTAAATGCAAGTTTACTGCAAGAATGAACAGCTTGTGAGCAAAAGCAACATAACAAGCAAGCAAACAGATTTTTCTTTTCTGTCTTTGGAAAACTGCATAAGAGAGGGGTGCACCCGTCCTGGAGGTACTGCAATACCAGGTCGATGCGTGGATTGGACAGAGCAAGCTCTTCTTCCATCTCCCTGTTCTAAAAATCCATTTAATATATGGTCCCCAGATAGGGGACGTATCAGATATTAAACTGATAAGAACAGATTTTTTTTAATATATATTTTTATATTAAATACATTTCTATTTAGTATTCCTACTCAGGATTTTAAACTGGTATTATCTCAAGTTATCTAATAGCATATTTTGTAATAATTTAATACTCCACTTTTTCCTTGCATTTTCTTCCCCTAAAATTTTCAAAACCATTAGGTAATACACATAAATAAGGCTGAGTGCATATCCAATACAGTCTTTAACTCCCAGCTCCTCTCTATTTATTATTTGGACGTTTCTCATATTCCACAGTGCTTCTTTTAGACAGTTTATGACTAACCAAGACCACTCAAGTTTTCCTTTTGGTCCTGAAAAAATACCATATAGGACTAAATTTTCATCAAAAGTATTACATCTTCCTATCCATTTAAGGACCAGCTTTGCTTTGTTCCAAAGTTCTTGCGCATATTTGCAACTCCAAAAGACGTGTCTCTGTTTGTTTGTTTCTATACCTAAACAGTCTGATCTTGGGCACACACTGGATTCCACTAGACCACATTTGTGCTAAAACTCTCTTGTGGTCAAACATTGCGTCACAATTTGCCAAGCTATATCTCGCTGGTTGTTAGTTAACCTCCTTGTTGTTACATTTTTCCATATAATTTTGCATTTTTTGTTCCAAAAAATTCTCAATTCCAACCACCACATCTTTTTTCTTAATTTTTTCAATTATTTTCCTATGGTTCATTAATACTTCCACAGGCAACTTTTGCAAACTGTATTCCTTGATAGTTTTTTCCAAAATCAGGTAAAACTTAGGTGGATCCAAACAATATGGGTTTCCTAAAGAGAGCTTCATAAGCTCATACCTTCTAAAAATATAACCAACACAATAGCTCATCATGTTGTATGAAAAGTCCTGACTTTGAAAAGTAACTGTTATGCAATATGCCAAATGCTTTGCTTTTACAAAGCAATGTATATCAGTGATGTTTATTCCACCTTTTTCTTTATCTTGACATAGTCTTTACCCTTTCCATATTTGATTTCCAGAAAAAGGAAAAACATAATTTGATAATTCTTTTCAAGATTTTATCTTCACATGGAAAGACCATGGCCACATACAATATCATTGGGAGGATTATTTGTTTAATCACAAGCATCTTGCCTTCCATTGTTAGATCTCTACATTCCCAAAATACCAGCTTCTTCTTTACTCTTTCGAGTAAGGATTGCCAAGTCTTATGTCCATTGTTATTTTCATCAAAGATGATGCCCAAATTGTTATCTCTTCTGCTGTTTTGACTTTAATCCTCTCCGCATCGTACCATCTTCCATTCCACAACACTTCAGATTTTTCACAGTTGACTGAAAACTCTGATACATTTTTGAACTCCTCCACTTCTTTAATGGCTAATATCACAGATACTACATCCTGACAAAAAAATAGTCAAATCGTCCATATACGCCATTGTTTTTATTTCGTTCTGGGTTCCAGGGATTTCAGCACCCCTTATGTTCTTTATTCTATTCAAAGAGCAAAGCAGCGGCTCCAGAGCACAAACAAACAGAATTGGTGATAGTGGGCACCCTTGCTTCACTCCACATTTCAGTTGGACTCCTGGTGACAGACATCCTTTAATCAGTATCCTGCTTTTGCATCCTGTGTACAACATTTATACTTATTTGATTACTTTTTTAGGAAATCCCATTTTATACAAAACTTTAAATAAAAAAGAGTAAATGACCTTATAGTCACTAACAAATTTGATAGACTCTTTCTACCAGGAATTGCGCATGTTTGCGTTTCGTTTATGATTTTGCCCAAGCGACTTTTTTGAAGCGATTGACCGGTACTTTTGAAAAAAAATTATAATCTGTATTAAGGCGCATTATTGCTCTCCAATTTTTGAGACTTTCCCTTTCACCTTTTTTTGAAAATTAAAGTGACTATGCCTGCCTTCCAAGATTCCGGCATCCTATGCTCATTTGCACATTTTAACAAAAGCTTTATAAAGTCTTTTTTAATAGTCTCCCAAAAGAAAATATAAAATGTAATGGGTAGGCCATCACACCCTGGTGTTTTTTTTTTCTCTTAAAACTTTTAATTACTTTTAAGGCCTCACTTTCTATACAAACCTGGTCCTTCCTTCCTAGTTTATTTTCAAGTCTCCCTAAAAAATGATTTTCAAAAGAAATGTCCATCTTTCCAGGGTTAAACAAATTTTGATAGAAGAGATCTGCCTTGTTTAACCACCCCCCACCCAGCCACTGTATATATATGGCCGGGTGGGAGCTTCCCCGTTCTGACAGGATGTGCATATACGTCCTGCAGAATGGGTACTTGCAGTGCGGCCATGCGGCGCGCTGCGGCTGGATCCTGTGATCATTATGATCACAGGATCCAGCCGAGCAGAGATCGGGATATGGGCGCAGTGATTGGCCCTCCCGATCATGTGACGGCTGTGTCCAATCACAGCCGTCACATTGTAAACAGAGACGAAAGTCTCTGTGACAGTTCCCCCCCCCCCCGAGCTCAGTGAGAGCTCAGTGCGGGGGGGGGAATCTGCAGCTATGTGACAGCTCTCTGCATGATGATGATTTCATGCAGAAAGCTCTCACAGATCGCCCCCCACACAGTGCACCAAGCACACTGATACCCCTGTCCCCATACATGTCAGTGTCCCCATAAAACAGTCCCCAAAACATCTGTATGTCCCCCGTCACATCTGTCACCATACACAAAACATATGTCACAGTCCCCAAAACATCTGTATGTCCCCGTCACATCTGTCACCATACATCAAACATCTGTCTGTCCGCCAACACCAAATAAACCCTGATTTGGGTTATTTTTACCAAAGAAATGTAGCAGTATCATTTTTGGTCAAAATTTATGAAGAGAAATTACTTATTTGCAAAATTGTATAACAGAAATGAAGAAAAATGCATTGTTTTTAAAAATTTAACAGTCTTTTATAATTTATAGCGCCAAAAATAAAAAACCCAGGGGTGATTAAATACCACCAAAAGAAAGCTCTATTTGTGTGAAAAAATGATAAAAATTTCATATGGGTACAGTGTCGCATGACCGCAATTCAAACTGCAACAGTGCTGAAAGCTGAAAATTGGTCCGGGAAGGAAGGGGTTGTAAGTGCCCAGTATTGAAGTGGTTAACATTCTCTCAACACCTATATCCCCTTCAAGCTTTTTTAACCACCTCAATACTGGTCACAAAAACCCCCTTCCTGTCCAGGCCGTTTTTCAGCTTTTAGCGCTATCACATTTTGAATGACAATTACTCAGTCATGCAACACTGTACCCATATGAAATTTCCGCTCTTTTTTTCACACAAATAGCTTTCTTTTGGTGGTATTTAATCACTAGTGGGTTATTTATTTTTTGTGCTATAAATAAAAAAAAATTAAACATTTTGTGAAAAAATGCATTTTCTTTGTTTCTGTCATAAAATTTTGCAAATTAGTAGTATAAATTTTGGCCAAAATGTATGAAGAAAAATTACTATTTATCTTTTGGTAAAATAACCCAAATATGTGTATATTATTTGGTTTTTGTGTATGTTTATAGAGTCTGCAAGCTATGGTGCCAATCATTGAAAATTGATCACACCTGATATACTAACGGCCTATCTCATTTCTTGAGACCCTAACAAGCCAGAAAGGTACAAATACCCCCAAAATGACCCCTTTTTGGAAAGTAGACAGTCCAAGATATTTACTAAGGTGCATGGTGAATTTTTTGAAGTTGTAATTTTTTCCCACAATTCTTTGCAAAATGAAGATTTTTTTTTTACAAAATTGTCATATAGTAACAGGTTATTTCTCACACCCAGCATATGCATACCACAAATTACACCCCAAAACACATTCTACTACTCCTGAGTATGGCGATATCACATGTCTCAGAATTTTTCACAGCCTGGCCACATACAGAGGCCCAACATGCAGGGAGCGCCGTCAGGTATTCTAGGGACATAAATTACACATCGAATGTTATGACGACCTATCACATTTTTTGAAGGCCCTGGAGCACCAGGACAATGGAATTTCCCACAAAATTACCCCATTTTGGAAGCAAACGCCCCAACGTATAATCTATGAGGCATAATGAGTCTTTTGAACATGTCATTCTTTTTCCAGTAGTTTTTGGAAAATGTGGGGAAAAAATGAAAAAGCATGTTTTTTTTACTCAAAGTTGTCCATTTATATGATATTTCCAACACATAGCATGGAAGTAGCAAAAATGACACCCCAAAATGCATTCTACTACTCTCCCTGAGTATGGCAATACCACATGTTTAAGACTTTTACACAGCTTGGCCACATACAGAGGCCCAACATTGAACTAGCTCCTTCAGGCGTTCTACGAGCATAAATTACACATCTCATTTCTCAACCACCTACCTATTAGACTTTTGAAGGTCCTGGAGCACCAGAACAATGGAATTGCCCACAAAATGACTCCATTTTGGAAAGCAAACACCCCAACGTATAATCCATGCGGCATTATGAGTCTTTTGAACATGTCATTTTTTTCCAGTAGTTCCAGTAGTGGGTGAAGGGTGCCTGGCGGTGGTCACTGATGGGTGACTGGCAGTGGTCACTGATGGGTGACTGGCGGTGCTCACTGATGGGTGACGGGTGACTGGTGGTGGTCACTGATGGGTGATGAGTGATGGCAGTGGTCACTGATGGGTGACAGGTGATGGCAGTGGTCACTGATGGGTGACTGGTGGTGGTCACTGATGGGTGGTGGGTGACAGGCCATGGATGACTGGCGGTGGTCACAGACGGGTGACAGGCCACGATCACTGATAGATGACAGGTGCACTTTATAGGGCAGATGGGGTGACTGTTGGATGGCAGGTGCATTGGGGGGCAGGGGTGAAGTGACAGGTGTGTTTGGTGCTTTACAGATTAGTAACTCACTGATCCTAGCTCTTCTCTCCTCACACTGGTAAAAGTCAGTTACCGCTCTGTTTACATTACATGTGATCGGCTGTGAGTAGATCACAGCCGATCACAAGGGTAACAGCTGGTGGCTGATGACAGTGTCTGACAGGCAGTGTTCCCTGGGAACACGCGGCCACCGACGCGCATGCGCAGCGTGCTCCCGATCGCGCGCATGCGCCGTGCAAATAGGGGAAGTACCATTTGTGATCACATGGTAAACAGCCATGACCAATGGCTGTTCACCCCCATCGGTGACGCGGTGTGTCCCAGGGTCGGGATGACGTCGGCCCAGAACAATAGCCGTTCCGCTCCGCCGTCATTTGACGGTGGGTGGACGGCAATCGGTTAAGTAGCTTTTTTTACCTGCAATTTTCTTGAAAAAGTAACTCGTACATTTCTCGTTATTTTCCAGTTCATCCACTTTGGCCTGGAAGATTATCTGTTTTCCCTTTTCTTCAATCTAGGCCTTAATCTGGCTTCTAATTTTTCCAATTTCTTTTTCAAAGCATAATCCATGTTTTTTTAACAAAACTAAAGTGTTGAGTCTTCCATTCAGACAAGCAAAACGTCTCTTTTTTTCTTTAGCATTTTCTTTACTTTTCCGTATAAAGAAAGGTGTTGTATTATCTTTGAGAACCTCCCACCACTTCAGAATTTCCATTCCATTCCTTTCTTGGTACATTTGTACATACTCTCTTCTTATTTCCAATTTTCACAACAAAGAGGTGTTGAGTTTCCACAGGCCCATTTTTATATTTTTTGGGTTTCCCAACTTATATTCACCACTAATCAACATATGGTCTGAGAAGGCTACAGGAACTGTTGTGAAATCCAATATTTCCACTCCTCTTGATACAAAAAGATATGTTCCTCTTTCCCTTGACAAATAAAGGAGTCCTTCAAACTTGCGTCCTCCACTATGTTTTTTACAATTCTTGCGGAATAGTCAATCTTGTCATTTTTTCTTGCTTTCTCTCTTGTTTCTCCTGGCCAGATAGAATTTAAGTCCCCACCAATAATTAATAAACAAGGACAGAGGCGCTTCTAAGTGCAGACTGTAAAACATTTTAATAACATCTTTAAAATCTAGAGCATGGCAACTCACAAAGGCGTCAAATAACAGCGCATGTAAGTGGTCCCAAATGGGAACGTCAAACAGCTCACCGTCCCCCACAGGCAGCATCAAGTTCAGTCAGGAGATGTAACAATAGTCTGTAGCCGGCAAGACGCTAGACTGGAGCTGGGAGCACACACTGTGGAGTGTCGCGGCGGCGTGACATCATCAAAGTGCGACGCATTTCTTAGCGTGCGGTTCACACAACAGGAAGTGACCGCGCTCTTTCATCAGGCACCAGGAAGTTCAATGTCGCCATCTTTTGTAGTCTAAGCGAAGCTAGGAGGCTGATCACTCGGGACAAGATGAGTGGCAGCACGGACGAGGGGCTGATAAAAACTAGACTAAGACTCAAAATGAAGTTAGAGTCCGTGAATGCAATGGTTAACCTTCGATTGAGCCAAGGAAGCTGTAGTAAACCAGTTATAATAAAAGCAAATGGATGGTGATAAAAGATTTTATCAAGTGGATGGTGATAAAAAAATCATTTTTTTCAAATGGGTGGAGATTAAGAATCCAATGGAGCACAGAAATCATAACATCGCTAATAGAATGAGAAGGAAATGGGGAGGGAGGAAGGAGGGTGGGAGGGGGGGAGAGGAGGGGAAAAGGGGGGAAGGGAGAGAGACAATGTGTATAGTATAACATACATAATAAACAGTATTATATATATAATCTATAATCAACAGGCCATACGTGGAAGAGTATGCTGCGTGTGCAGAGATGGAAAGAAATGGCAGGACATATGTTTAAGGGTGCCTCACTATAAACAAAGGATGGTAATATAATAATGATAATCAGTACTTATATCATGAAATAAGTATATAAGAGATGTATAAACAGGTATATACGAATATAGTATGGCACTACATACATGGGAGACATGTAGAAAGGAATTATACATGTATCCCATGATGATGTCAGTACTTGAATGGATGGAGGGTGTGGATGTGATGAGAATAATAATACTCAAACAACAAACCAGATAATCAACTAATGCACCTAAGGTAGTTAGTGCATGTGTAGGCATCAGTATGATCGTACATGGATGTGGGTACACACCCACAGCCACATAA
Organism: Glandirana rugosa; assembly: GCA_018402905.1. Lineage (NCBI taxonomy): Eukaryota > Metazoa > Chordata > Amphibia > Anura > Ranidae > Glandirana > Glandirana rugosa. Next base: position 1,926,271 of record BLSH010171519.1, read on the forward strand.
GACTCAATATCGTAGATTAGACTAATGATCAATGCCAGTTGCCTGGTGTGAGGTCCTAATAATCAAAGGAGGGAGGGACTATCCCCTACACTAAAGAGCACAAGTGTGGAGAGAAGCTACAGAATCGTTGAGATTTCTATAGCCTCATTCATCCCCCCAGGGGACAACACATCCAGACAATATATCCAGAATGTTTCTCTGGAACACAACCTCTTAAAACGTTCCGCGTCAGGCAGGGATCTGGCAATCTGCTCAATAACCCAGACCTCAAGGCCTTCCGTGGATCTGTTATGGTGCTCCAAAAAATGTCACGGCACACTATGAAGGTCCTTACCTCCCTCAATCAGCCTCCTATGCTTCCCAAACCGTTGCCTCAGTGGTTGGATGGTCCTGCCAATGTACAGCAGACCACAGGGGCAGGTGAGTGCATAGATGACATGATCGGAGGAACAGTTGTAGAAACCTTCAAGTGGATAGACCTTCCCCTTATGCTTGAAGGACTTGCGTCCATGTTTGACGAAGTCGCACGTCTTGCATCGGGCTTTTTTACATTGGAACATCCCCACTAGGGGAATGAGCTTGTTATGTACCAATAATTAATAGGCCTTGGCCTATTGAAAAAAATCTTAGAGCTTCAAAGAGCCAAGTCCTGCTTATCTCCTTTTTTAAAGATTAAAGATACAACCCCCTTTTCCATGAGTCTGGAGTTAAGTTTTTTGCCACATTTACAACTAATTCTATTACTTCACTTCACTCCCAAAAGTTAACATAAAAGTCTATAGGGGGGCTATCTTCACCGGGAGTTTTCACTTTTTTAAAGCTTTTTATTGCATCGAATATTTCCTCCTGGTTAATTTCTCATTTACACCATTCTCTGTCTTCACTTGATAGTTTAGATTTTAATTTATCTAAATAATATTTTTTGACAGATTCGTCTATTTTTTTTTTTAGGGAAAACACATTTTCATAAAAATGCCTAGTTATTTCTAACATTTCCCCTATTTCTTCTTTACTGTTCAACTTTTCCAAACGTTCCTTTCTTCCTATTACTTTTTTGAAAAATAAGTTTGTACACTGCTCGTCTTTTTCAAGCTTTTCCACTTTAGCCTGGAAAATTATTTTTTTTCCCTTTCTCTTCTTTATTTCCTTTTTTATCCTTTCTACTTCCTCTTGCCCCATTAAGCCTTCCTTCTGGAATAATAATAGGTAAGTACTGAGTTTAGCCTGTAGATCATTATATAATACCCTTTTTAATTTAGCCTTTTCTTTCCCTTTTCTTATGAAAAAAAAATTTGGTTTTAGTTTTTAGCTCATCCCACCATGCTACTATACTTTTAACTCCCCTCCTCCCTTTCCAGTATTTATACTTTCTAATGTATTAATTTCTTATTGTCTGAAATGAATTCGCTGGCTGGATGGGCGGTCCTGGTTCTCTTGGCGCCGGGTCGGGCCGGAAGAGCCATCCTACACATGGGGGACGGAGAGCAGCAGCAGCAGGGTGGTTACAGGCAGCTACAGCAGCGCTAGCAGCAGCACCAGGGTCGGTGTGGTGAGTCCTCCTGGGAACCTCTGGGGCCCTAGTGCGGCACGCATGGTCCGGTCTGGCCGGTGGGTGTCTTCCGGGGTGCGGTACAATGGCGGCTAAGGCAGGTGATTCCCAGCCAGGTGTCTCCGGTGGGGATCAGGTAGCGCTGGGACCTGTGGTTCCACTGGACAGATTGACAGCCATCCTGGAAGAATTCTTCTCCTGGGTGGAGCTGATCTGTGACCGTGGGGTGCCGAGGAAACGGCCACCCCCTCCCCCCGTCCTCGGGTGAGGACTCGGAGCCTGAGGGGGGCTCCGCGGTGTCGGGGACCCCCCTGGAGTTGTCGGAGGGCGAGCTCGGGGACCCCCTGATAAAGAGCCCTCGGGGGCCACCGCGGCTTGTGAGCGGGCTCTAGTGGGCTCATTAGTCTCAGTGGTCCGTGAGACGCTGAAGCTGGGCCCGGCTGCGCCACAGCGGGTGCCGTACACTTTTAGGCCGCCCCGGACACCTAAGGTATTCCCTAATTTGTCGTACTTTGATCAGTTTGTTTACAAGGAGTGGCAACGACCTAAGGGTTCATTCGCCATGCCTAAATGTTTTTCTGTGCGTTATCCCTTTGAGGATACCCTGTTGCAGAAGTGGAAGTCTCCGACGGTGGACCTGCCCGTGGCCCGTCTGAACAAGGTGACCACTATTCTGATGGAGGACTCTCCATCCTTTAAGGACCAGGCCGATAGGAGGACTGAGGCAATGTTCCTGGTCGCAGGGTCGGCCATGAGGCTTCAGCGCTGGTGGCAGAGGCACTTACGGAATGGGCGGCCATTGTGCACCAGGCTTTGGTGACTCTCCAGGCCCCTCCGGAACCCGTGCAGATGGCGGACCAGCTGATTCAGGGTCTTAAGTACCTCTGCGATGCGGCCCTCGACATGGCTCCCATGCTATCAAAACTGTCAATGTTCGCAGTCAACATTAGACGTCTGCTGTGGCTTAGATGTTGGTCGGGGGACGAGGCGTCAAAGAAGGGCCTGACGGACCTGCCTTTTGAGGGTGTTCGTCTTTTTGGGTCTTCCCTGGATGAAATCATCAAGGATTACATTGGGGGAAGAGTACGTTCCTCCCAGAGCCTAGAAGGGGTAAGGAGCCCCGGTGTATGGCGGGCCCATCCTTCTCTACTCAAAGGAGGTTTTTTTGTGCGCCACGTGCCTCAAACAAGGTCTCTCAGCCCGCTAAGGCCCCCGCGGGGGGGGGGGGGCCAGAGGCGTCCTTGGCAGTGTAAGGCCTAGAAGGCGGAGAAGAAGTCCTCCTCCACACGATGGGTCGCCCTGCCCGTTGTTCGGGTGGGGGGGGGCGGCTCTTGCGGTTCGCGGACCGGTTGACATCTCGCATTTGTTCTGGTCCCCTCTGCGGAATGTTTCCGCGGTTTTTATTCAAATATATTTGTGGTTCCGATAAAAGATGGGGTCAGACCTGTCTTGGACCTAAAGGCCCTCAACCTCTTTGTGAGGGCGCAGAAGTTCAGAATGGAATCTGTCCGCTCTGTGGTGGCGGCAATTCATCAGGGAGACTTCTTGGCCTCCTTGGACACCCAAGGACGCGTATCTGCACGTGCCCATATGTGCGCGCCACCAGCGCTTTCTGCGCTTTGCGGTAGGGGATCTCCACTACCAATTTGTGGCCCTTCCGTCTGGCCTCAACCCCGTGGGTCTTCACCAAGCTCCTAGCCCCAGTGCTGGCTATGCTGCAGCAGAGGGGCATAGCGGCGGTAGCATATCTCGACGACCTCCTCCTGCGGGCGGAGGCGGCCTCAGCCTTGAGGGACAGTGTGGACATCACCCTCAGTTTCCTGCGGGACTTCGGCTGGGTGATCAACCTTCCGAAGACGGTACTGACTCCATCGCACCGGTAGGAATATCTGGGCTTGGTCCTGGACACGGAGCGGGTGAAGGGGTTTCTCCCTGCCGCCAAGGTGCTGACGCTCCAAGTTGGAGTGAGGGCCCTGCTGTCCCAGCGGTGGTCCTCTCTCAGATTTTGCATGAGGGTGTTGGGGCTGATGGTCTCCACCTTCGAGGCAGTGCCCTATGCCCAGAGTCACACCCGGTCCCTGCAGCGGGCAAGTTTCTGTCATCCCTGGATCAGGTTGGATCACCAGACCCAAGGTTCCCTCACCTGGTGGCTGCGGGCCCCGGCCTTGGGGCTGGGGAAGTTGTTTCTACCCGTGGAATGGACGGTGGTCACGACGGATGCCAGCCTATCCTGGGGCTGTTGTTGACCCAAGGTCGCTGGTCCACGGAGGAGTCCCGTCTCCCAATTAATGTGCTGGAACACCCGGAGGTGTTCCGCCAGATTTGTCAAAAGTGGGGCACGCCAGAGGTGGACCTACTGGCATCCCGGCTCATTCCAAAGGTGCAGGTGAGCAGAACAAGGGATCCGTTGGCAGACGCCCTCGTGGCTCCGTGGTCTTGGTACCGACTGCTCTATGCCTTCCCCCTACTTCCGCTGCTCCCTCGCCTACTGCGCAGGATAGAGGCGGAAGGGATTCCAAATTCTGGTAGCACCAGACTGGCCTCGGCATCCTTGGTACGCCGAAGTGGTGCGGATGGTGGTCAATGTTCCCTGGCGGCTCCCACTTCGCGAGGACCTACTTTCACAAGGACCCATCTTGCACCCTGCTTTACCCTCGTTGGCTTTAATGGCCTGGCTATTGAGTCCCAGGTGTTAAAAAATAGGAGACTCCCTGAGTCTGTAATTCCCACTATGCTCAAGGCATGTAAGGCCACTTCGCGTAAGATCTATCACCGCACCTGGAAGGCTTACATTGCCTGGCGCGAGGCGGGGGGGATGGAACCCCCGTTCTTTCTCAGTGGCTCGGGTGCTGGCCTTCCTTGAGCAAGGCCTAGATCACAAGTTGGCATTGAGCATGCTTAAGGGGCAGATTTCTGCCCTGGCGATTCTTTTTCAGCATCCCTTGGCGACGCATTCCTTGATTCGTACCTTTGTCCAGGGGGTTCGTCATGTCGCTCCCCAGGTACGGGCGCCTTGGAACTTAAATATGGTCCTTTCAGTGCTTCAGAAGCCGCCTTTCGAAAATATCAGGGAAATCTCCCTGCACCTGCTTTCGCAGAAAGTGGCCTTCCTGGTGGCGATTACATACGCTAGGTGAGTGTCTGAGCTGGCGGCTCTGTCCTGTAGGTCCCCGTACTTGGTCCTACATAGGGACAAGGCGGTTTTGCATCCTTTTTCTTCTTGCCGAAGGTGGTCTCTTCTTTTCACATTAATAAGGACATTGTCCTCCCCTCGCTGTGTCCGTGCCCATCTCATCCTAAGGAGGTTGCTTTGCACTCCCTGGATGTGCTTAGGGCTCTGCAGGTGTATCTAGCGGCCACGGCCTCTTTTCGGAGGTTGGATGCGCTTTTTTTTTTGTGGACGTCTCGGGATTCGTGTAGGTCCCTCACGTTTCGTTGGAGGAATCCTACTCTACCCGTGCCTGTGTCGCTCCCCTCCTGTTACAGGAATAATTACACTTTTCTTCTCTGGTGGAAGCCGTTCTTCTTTTTCCTACGTTTTGGCGGAACAGGGATACATCCTGGTTCATGCCCCTGGATGTCCTGTCTCGGCGGTCGAGTCTGTGAGTGGATCGCATACATTAGCGGTGGTCCTTCCGGTGAAAGACGCTTTCGTCCACGTCCCTCTAAAGGGACTATAAAAGCTTTCCGCCGAAGACTT
>BLSH010171519.1:1944234-1961280 GCA_018402905.1 Glandirana rugosa
TTAAGGACCGGAAACTTTACGACGGTAAGGCAGACCACCTGTGTCTATCAAAATTTTTGGACTATCGCCACAGACAGGATCAGGTTTTTAAAACTATCTGTGTCCACCAGACGGAATGGCAGCATTTCAAAGGCCAGGAATTTTGAAATGCTGGCATTCAGGGCCAGGGGTCGTGGGTGGGTAGGGGGGTACTTCCTCTTTCTCTCCAGTGTTTGGGAGATGGAGAGCTGTAAGCTTCCATGGGACCGTGTGGAAATGCTTTGGGATGGTGGCTTTGCTGTCACATGGTCTGTTTGCTGGGTGGCAGGTGACACTGGCACTGTAGAGGTGGAGGAAGAGGCCGAGGCAGCAGCAGAAGAGGAAGCAGGGGGAGGCCAAGACCTTTCTTTGATTTTGTGGTACTTACTACACTGCAGCTCATGCTTTGAATTTAGATGCCTGGTCATGCAGGTTGTGCTCAGGTTTAGAACATTTATGCCTCGCTTCAGGCTCTCATTGCACAGCGTGCAAACCACTCGTGTCTTGTTGTCAGCACATTGTCTGAAGAACTGCCATGCCAGGGAACGCCTTTGAGCTGCCTTTGGTGTGCTAGGTCCCTGGGTGCGGTGGGTAGTAGCAGGCGTACTGTCTAGGGGACGGTTGCTCCGCTTTTGCAACCTGCTTCCTCTTTTGCTGTGCTGGTGCTACTGTGTGACCACCACCTCTTCCTCCAAACTGCACATGTCACTCGCATGACCTTCATTCCATGTGGGGTCTAGGACCTCATCATCCTCCACATCATCTTCCCCCCACCCTTCACCACTGCCCTCGTCAGTCTGCACACTGTGGAAAGCCACAGCAGTTGGCACCTGTGTTTTGTCATCATCAGAGACATGCTGCGGTGGTGTTTCCATGTCCTCATCCTGCAACAGAAGTGGTTGGGCATCGGTGCACTCAATGTCTTCCACTTCTGGGGCAGCGCTATGTGGATGGCCCACGGAAAGAACACCAGCAGAGTCATCAAAAAGCATAAGAGACTGCTGCATGACTTGGGGCTCAGACTGCCTGGCTGATTTACAAGGGGCTGAGGTGAAAGACAGATGGCCATGGGGTTCAGGTACCAACTCTGAGCTTTCAGCAAGGCACCGGGTAGGAGACAATGTGAAGGAACTGGAGGCATTGTCAGCCACCCAATCTACTAGCGCCTGTACTTGTTCTGGCCTCACCATTCATTGAACAGCATTTGGGCCTACCATATACAGGTGATACTCGAAAAATTTGAATATTGTGCAAAAGTTCATTTATTTCAGTAATGCAACTTAAAAGGTGAAACTTATATATGAAATAGACTGCTGACCTGGCAGTTGTACAGAAAACCATAATTGACACCCTCCATAAGGAGGGAAAACCTCAAAAGGTAATTGCAAAAGAAGTTGGATGTCCCCAAAGTGCTGTATCAAAGCACATTAATGGAAAAGTGTGGAAGGAAAAGGTGCACAAGCAGCAGGGATGACCGCAGCCTGGAGAGGATTGTCAGGAAAAGGCAATTCAAAGGTGTTGGGGACTTTCACAAGGAGTGGACTGAGGCTGGAGTCAGTGCATCAAGAGCCACCACACACACGGATCCTGGACATGGACTACAAATGTCGTATTCCTCTTTTCAAGCCGCTCCTGAACAACAAACAACATCAGAAGCGTCTTACCTGGGCTATAGAAAAACAGACCTGGTCTGTAACTCAGTGGTCCAAAGTCCTCTTTTCTGATGAAAACACATTTTGCATATCATTTGGAAACCAAGGACCCAGAGTATGGAGGAAGAATGGAGAGACACACACTGCAAGATGCTTGAAGTCCAGTGTGAAGTTTCCATAGTCTGTGTTGATTTGTGGAGCCATGTCATCTGCTGGTGTGGGTCCACTGTGCATCATTAAGTCCAGGATCAATGCAGCCATCTACCAGGAGATTTTGGAGCACTTCATGCTTCCTTCCGCAGACGAGCCCTATGGGGATGCTGACTTCATTTTCCAGCAGGACTTGGCACCTGCCCACACTGCCAAAAGCACCAAAACCTGGTTCAATGACCGTGGGATTACTGTGCTTGATTGGCCAGCAAACTCACCTGACCTGAACCCCATAGAGAATCTATGGGTTATTCCCAAGAAAAAGATGAGAGACATGAGACCCAACAATGCAGAAGAGCTGAAAGCCACTATTGAAGCATCCTGGTCTTCCATAACACCTCAGCAGTGCCACAGGCTGATAGCTTCCATGCCACGCCGCATTGAGGTAGTAATGGCTGCAAAAGGGGCCCAAACCAAGTACTGAGTACATATGCATGCTTATACTTTTCAGAGGTCTGATATTAATCTATGTACAATCCTTGTTTTATTGATTGCATGTAATATTCTAATTTTCTGAGATTGTAGATTTGGGGTTTTCATGAGCTGTAAGCCACAATCATCACAATTATGACAAATCACAGCTTGAACTATCTTGCTTTGCATGTAATGAGCCTATCTCATATATTTCACCTTTTGGGTTGCATTACTGAAATAAATGAACTTTTGCACGATATTCTAATTTTTCAAGTATCACCTGTAACGTTGAAGGTTCTGTCGGCTACTCGCAACTGAGGAAGGTGTTTCACTTGTGCGTGTAGCTGGCACAAATCGACCACGTCCTCTCCTTGCAACAGGAACTTCACCAACACCAGCAGCACCACGACCGCTCTCCTCATTCTGGACGCAAAAGTATTATGTAGCACTATTTAGTAATAATAAAAAGAATAAGAAATTATTATTCTTTTTTTTTTTTTAAAACCAGCAATGTAGATGCACTTTTAATTTTTGTGCAAGAAATGCACAGCTCACACCAGCAGCAGGGACCTCTCCCTATAGCACTAGGAGATGATTTTAGAACAATAATATGTCCCTCACACCAGCAGCAGGAACCTCTCCCTATAGCACTATGAGATGATTTTAGAACAATAATCTGTCCCTCACACCAGCAGCAGGAACCTCTCCCTATAGCACTAAAGGATGATTTTAGAACACTAATCTGTCCTTCACAGCAGCAGCAGGAACCTCTCCCTATAGCGCTATGAGATGATTTTAGAACAATAATCTGTCCCTCACAGCACCAGGAAACTGTACCTACTCCAGTACCAGATGGTTTTAGAACACTAATCTTTTGCCTCACAGCACTGCCAGGAACCTGTCTAATGCAGGATGAGATGATATTAGAAAGGTAATCTATCCCTCTCAGCACCGGCAGCATCCTCTCCCTACACTAGCCTGAGAGCATGTGACTTGCGGCACTACGTGACTCCAGCTCATATAGAGGCTGGGTCACATGATGCACTAGCCAATCACAGCCATGCCATTAGTAGTCATGGCTGTGATGGCTTCTAAGGGCAAACGAGTGAAACACTTGTTGATTGGCTGCCCTGCAGCAAAAAAAAAGGCGCGAGAAATACCTGAATACCGAACCCAGACTTTTTTTTCAAATGTTCTGGTTCAGGGTACGGACACCCCAAAGTACGGTACGAACCTGAACTTTGCAGTCCGGGTTTGCTCAACTCTACTACCCGAATCTTCCTGAACTTCAGCCTCTTCAGCAGGGAACATTATTCCATCTTTAGCCTTCCACACCTGAGCCCACTTGCTGGATGAGAAGCTGTCAGAATCCTCAGCCCCACTCACTGGGCACTGTCCATAATTCCGTCACTATCAACGTCTTCCATCTCCTCTTCCTGATAAAGCACCAATGACGCAGCAGCAGGGCTCGGGCTGGAGAAAGAGCCAATATCCGAGTCTGGTGCATCCACGCCCTCCCCCCTCCCACCGGGAGCTCCGGCCCCACCACGCCCTCAGTCTCCATCCTCTCTGCAGGTCTCGACACTCCCCCAGCCTCCACGCGTTGCTTTCTTCTACCCGTCTTCGTGTTTTGAGGCTCCGTCGAGTACTCCCAGCTGACCCTTTAGACACAGTGTCACCACTGGTTTCCTTTGCCCCGTCCTCCACACCACATCCTTCCCTGTGTACGGTTTCGCTCGCCGAGGGGGCCCTGGTTGAGGTCGCATCAGGCTTATCAGCTGATCCTTTCCCAGCAGCCTCTCCACCTTTCACCAGCCATCACATCCGCTCATCTTGTTTTTTACATCCGATACTCATCGCACTATCTAGCCAAATGGCCGGCCTTCTTGCAGATGTCGCAAATCTTCCGTTCCCCACACTTCTTGACCAAATGTCCACCTTTCCCGCAGAACCTGCACTTCTGTCCCTAGTTACACTAAGCACTTGCATGGCCGTACACAAAACATTTGCGACAGTATCCGGGCTGCCCCGGATAAAATAAAAACCTCTCTCCAGCCAGTTAAAACACCGCTGGAGGGCACCTCACACCCCCCATATAGTCCAGGTCACTTTTAAAGCAGCCCACAAAGCGGTATTTCCCCGACCAGATCCTAAACCGATTAAAGATATTATCCCCTCCTCTCAAGTCATCACAGTATCTGTCCGAAAAAGCATGAAGCAAAAGGGTTGTATAAGTGTACAGTTATCACATTTTCCTCTTGCAGGAACATCAAACATCTTCACCACCTTATGATCCTTCTTCGCCTTAGCACTCTCAAAGATGTTCCAGCAGATCTCGGACGAAACAAATGTAACATCATATAGACATTGCTGTTGAAAGTCTTGCATGCAGTAGATAATCGCTCACCTGTACACCAAGGACATCCCTCAAGAGATCCTTGACGAAATCGCAGCGAATCACACAATCCACGAGCCACCATATTGGTGCCAAAAGAACGCACCTTCGCTCCCCACACAGGGGTACCCCCATGAGCTCTCTCACAATCAGGCACAGACCAGACAAATCAAGTCCCTCCTGACAAACCAAAAGGCAGAGAAGTGATAACCCAATTATTGTTTTTTCCGAGTGAACGGCGGTCAGGCTAAGGAAAAGCGCTTGCTGAGAGCTGTCCCCATTTGCCTTGCCTGCACAGATCCCCGAAGCCTCCACTTTGCACACCTAGCTGGCTCTGAGGTCTACTACCTGACTTCAGGCCTACTTGCACATTTCTAGCACCTAGTGCACAGCTGAAGTCGATTCTTCCCTCCAATCAATCAATTAAGCAGGCTGGACTGATAATTGGGCCCATCCAGGTGCTCCTCGTTGATGCCTAACGAGGGACATTATTTGCATGTTCCCACCTCCTGCTAACGTAGACAAAGTAACCCACTAGATGGAGACACAGGTCTTGACATTCCTCAAACAACTAGGAGCTAGCTGTAGCACAGGGACAGAAGTGGAGCAGAGTCAGGCTATGGAAGAGGAATCTCTAGCTGAAACTTCAGATGTAGGCTTCATTTAGGGCCTAGTCACAATGCATGCTAGCTATCTGGTTGAAACATTGCTGTGCTTACTTTCCAACTTCTTCAAGACTTTCCTGTGCTCGACTGCCATTTTTGTAGATAGGGCAAGAAAGTGACACGAAGCAAAAACACAAAGACACACAGGGGTTAAATGCATGTTTATTGCAAGAATGAACAGCTTGTGAGCAAAAGCAACAGAACGAGCAAGCAAAAAGATTTTTCTTTTCTGTTTTTGGAAAACTGTATAAGAGAGGGGTGCACCAGTCCTGGAGGTACTACTGCAATACCAGGTCGATGCGTGGAGTGGACAGAGCAAGCTCTTCTTCCAATCTCCTTGTTCTAAAAATCCATTTACTAATATATGGTCCCCAGATAGGGGATGGATCAGATATTAAACTAATATATTTTTTTTTTTTTTCCGTACCACTCAGACTTGAACCACTAACTGAGACGAGTTATTAGACTCAACTTCAACATACAGCAGTATTTGTTGCATCACTTTGGTACGTATCTTATAGCACAAGGGTTATAAAAACATCTCATACACATAGCGTTATACAGCATCACTGTATCACCCCTTCACCCTACCCCCCACCTCTCATGCACCCAGTACTCCTCTGCTCCCCTCTCTCCCATCAACCTCCTATCATACAGCAGCACTACGGACAACTTAGCACGGAACACATTAGCACAGTCTCCCTCAAACATATTTAGATTATTCTTCCACAGCCAGCACCTAGCATCCCATGCCACTTTAAAGATACAAGACATAATCCACATTTTCCTTTGCTTTTTCTCACACCGTTCCACCACACCAAAGCACACCATTTCAGGTTCAATCGCCTCCAACACTGCCACTTTCTCCACCAGAGGTTCCACTCTTTTCTACACTCTTTGCACAAAAAAGCAGCCCATAGAGCAGACCACGCATATTCCACTCCTCCACATCCTTCTCTAGGACTGTCTTCCCTTCTGGCCAGATCTCTCATCTTCAAAAAGGATCGAGTGAACAAACACTCGTGGAAAGCCATCCAACAAATTTCTTTCTGGCGATTAGTCACTACACTCCACGAGAACCTCTTCCAACACTCCTCCGTGAACTTACTCCACCACCTCCTCCCTTTTCAACCACCTCACCACACACTCTTTCTTCAGGGCTCCCTTCTCCAACCCTCTCAAGCCACACCTCTCAAAGAACTGACCCAGCCTAAGATAGAAGGGAGGCGGCAACAGGCTGCATTAGGTCTTTCTGGCTCCATCCCCACTTTATTAGGGACCAACCCGCCAAATACCTCATCATCTGCGCAGTTCTCCCACCGACTGCAAAAGCCTTCCAAAAACCAAACATGCATCCCTAAAAAGTCCTTTTTTTTTTTTTTTTTAATTCTTTTATTTAAAAATTTCAAATAAAAAAAACATTACAACATAGGACATTTGCATTCATGTCAAAAGGAATTTTTTCACAAAAACATCATAACATGTCTTGACATTCATCTCCAAAAGGAAAAAGGTTCAAACATTTATACAGAACAAAATTTTGCATAACTGCCCTCCACCCAAGACATTTCCCTCCTCAAACAAGCAATAAATTTACATAGGAACCCACAACCACCCACAGAAACATAACTTTTTTTTTTTCTTGCAAAGATTTTATTAAGAATTTAAACGGACCCATCCCCGGAATACCCACCCTTAAGTATGCCTCATTGAACTCGCTAATGGAAGAAAAAGACATAGAGCTTCCATGGGGCCTACTGCCCTAAAAACTAGTACCGTGTCAAATATTAATGAACAACATCCAAAATAATTCCTTAAACTGAAATGAAAAGAGGGGAAAAAAGAAATAAGAAGAATGGAAAAAAGAAAAAAGAGATAGACAGGAGAGGAGGAGGGGGCGCCAGGAACACTGAGCTTCGCAGGGGGAAGAAACCAGTCCATGGTGAAGCCTGAGATATTTCAGCCAGGGTTCCCATATCAAATCAAACTTGTCCGAGGTGTCCAGAAGGGCACTGGCAAACTTCTCTTGGGTCATTATCCATGAGATTTTCTTTTTGGCTGCATTAAAGGAGACCGCCGGTCTCTTCAAAGCCCTCGCCAACGTAATCTCAATTTATACATGGGCTTAGAGAGACCAATTGGCTTAAGAAGCAAGAAGTGTTTACATTGGCGGTTCCCCGTTCTTTAGCTGTGGCCGCTCATCCGGAGTACGGCGGGCGCATGCCCCCTAGCGGCCACTCCGCAAATCCCCATTTATTTACGGCGATTCGCGGGACGCATCCACACTGCTGCAGTAAATATACTGTGCACGGTGTGGAAGCAGTTAAACATATCATTGCTACTGCAGGCAAGATTCCCTGTGTCCCTCCCAACACTGAGGTGCCCACCAGAGCTAAACACTAAGGTCTCCCGCTTGTGTGTATACACCAAGAAAAAGGTTTCTGGCACAGCCAGCCTACCTGGTGAGAGCCAGCGCTTGCCTCTCCTGAAGCGTGTGATGACTCCATGCTTCTCGGCGTCTTAGCCCATGCTGTTGCGCCTTTAAATGACGCCAGCTTGGCCCTCTCTGCGCCTGGAAGTCGGAACCGGAACTGCCGATGCACGCTGGTAACGTACATCCGTCGGAAATTATGTGCCACGCCATTTCCGGCTTGTATAGGAAGGAGCAGTAGCGCCGGCTCCCTCCAATACCACACGCTGACCCACAACCGCCCTCTCCCTCTTCGGGCACTGGAGAGAGGAGGAGACGGGGAACTCCAACCGCTGTGGAGGGAACCCGTAGTCACTTTGGAGAGTTTGTTGTGGGATATGATGTTCTGCAAATGACAAGAAATACATTGACTATTGAGTCAGTAGGACTAAGCTAAAAATTATTTTTGCTCTTTAGCGATTTAGTATTTGGGCCAAACTGAAATTGCTCTAGTTTGAACAAGATTTGGGAGGCAACAAACAGATTTTTTTTGGTGTTGCTAAAAATCTAAGTTAAAAATAAAAAAGTATAATATATACCCTTCACACATACATGGCCACTATATAACGCATATTAATTTACATGGGGTGCGGGTTTTGAAAGGTCCGAACTGTTAAAGGCACTTGTCAATTATGCCAATTTCAGGAACAAGGTGCTTTATGGCAGGTCTTTGAAAATGTACACCCCTCTGATAAAGGCATGTTGGCAGGTATCAGTCAGAAGCAAAGAACACACCTCCCCCCGCTTCCCTTTCATGGCCAGACCAGAGACAAGTTTAACTTAAGGATAATGAATAGATTTTGTTTCTGTGAAAGTTGGGCACATTCGATTATAGTTTTATTGAGCATGGGGTAACCTCTTAAGATACTAACTGACTGAGTACATTATTAGTGGTTATTCCTCTAACACAGCAAACGCATGGCAACTTTTGAACAAACTGTGAGCAATTCAAAAAGTGTATTCCACTATCTCATTATTTACCAAGAATTGCCTTCTGTGCAGTGGGCTGGAAAACCACTCCTCCTTCTCCTGCTGATGTTCTGCTGGGAATAGAGCAGTGACATTTGAGTTTGTGTGTTGGTCACTATCATCTTTGGGGAGACTTTAACGCTTTCCTTACCAAGAGGAGAACCAAGTTCCTCCTCAGCATGTGGTTGGAGGGCAGGATCTGGCTCCTCTGGCAGGAGGCTATCAGCTGCTGGCAAATTAGAGGCACCTAGAGATGAAAAATAGATAAAAAAGGTTTGCATTTGTAGATGCCTGAACCATAAAGGCCTAAGACAATTTGAGACAACATAGACAAATATTATCCAAATTGCCATGTGTGTTTCCCTTCCCAGTTGCCCAAGCATCAGTGTCATCACGGGTGTCCACACCACTAATGGTATCCAACTCGATGATGGGCAGCAGGGCTTTTTGATAAGTTTTAAGGTTTTGATGACTCCTGGCCTGAGCACTTCACGGCTGACAGCCCCAAAGACAGTTTCTCCTTTGTTCGTCTGACCAAGTCATTAACATGTTTTTGATCTGACGCAAAATGCACATTTTGTTTTTTTTTGTGCCGTGCGTCTGGCAAGGCGGCCCTTTAGGCATGGATAGAACTCCATAAATTTGGCCACCAGTGCCATGTTGTGGTCTGAGGTGCAAGCTGTGCTGCATTGTCCACTTCCTCTTGCCCCCCCTAAGGTACCATCCTCGGGGCTGGAAGGGAGGTTTGAGGGGCCCATACCAAGCAGAACTGTCCAACCTCTGGCTCCCAACTTCTGTAGGCCTCACGGGGCGAGATGCACTGGACTCCCTTGCACTTTTTTTGCTGGCAGCATTGCTGCTGAAGAGGGAGATGTCCTCAGGCAAGAAGATCGTTTCAGACCAAACTGAAACATGTAGGAAAAGAGGAGCATTAAATAAGCATTCTTGAAGTACAGCAGGACAAATTCTAACAGGTCCTAGTAATGTGTCCCTTACCACAAGCGAATGCTCCTGCTGGTGAACAGAATGCAGATCAAGATATCTTTTGGATAGACAACGGTAGCAAATTGGGAAGACCAAACTGAAACATGGAGGAAAAGAGGAAAATGAAATAAGCATTCTGGAAGTACAGCAGGATAAAACCTCCCTGGACCTGGAAATGTGTCCCTTACTAGCTCAAAATCCTACTGCCTACAACAAAATAAGGATGGCCTTTGTCATTTTGGGAAGAGCCCCCTCTCCTTGACCTTCTTGCAAACTATGAAGACAAAAAAAAAACCATTTGCTGTGAGGGTTTGGGGTGTAATCTCAGCCTTGTATTGCAAGTGTATAACTTACCAAAGGGGCAGAGGAAAAGGTCTGTTTGTTCACATGACAGAGTATATCACAATCACAAGCTAGCAGGATCCAGCAGGCACATAGGATAGACACTGGTAGCTCACCAAATGGAGACTGAGAAACCTGACTTATTAGCTATTTCTTGGAATTTGGTGCGGTTTAACATTTACTAATTGTGTTGCTCTAATATTTATTGAGTGCACACACGTGTATGTGCACAGAATGGCAGCTTATCTTTTGGATGAGAATGATTATGAGCAGGTGGTCATTGCATGTGTATCTGCAATCTCTACAACATTTTTTTTTTTAGAGATGGCAGATGAGGCTCATGGGGCTGTTGACTTCCCCCACCTTCAACAACCATGCTATTTTGCGCAACGCATATGTTTAGATTCTATGCGGGACTCTGATATTTATCGCCAATTTCATCTGAAGAGAGAACTGATTATGTACCTCTACAGCCTCATAGAGGACAAGATATCACTAACTACAGGCCGCAGCCATGCCATACCAGGGATGGTGAGGTTGCTGGCTGTCCTTTACATCTTGGGGCGTGGCTCCTTCCAAACCTCCTCTGGCATTATTTGTGGCCTCAATCAACCAACAGTGTCCTGGGTGTTTATGCAGGTCATTGATGCCATTGATGACCCCAAAGTGGAGTTCTACCAGCATGCTCACTTCCCAAATATTCTGGGTGCTATTGATTGTACTCATAATGCTATCATCGCCCTCCCGGGAAGCAGGGAAGTGAGCTTTAGGAGCTGCAAACAGTACCACTCAACGTTCGAGTAGTGTGTGAAGCCAGACAGCACATCATGAGTGCAAAAACAGTATTCCCAGGGTTATGTCGAGATGCCTACATCCTTCGCCACAGTGGGCTATACTAGAAAATTGAGAGCGGTCAAATGCCCCCCGGGTGGCTTGTTGGTAATTTAATAAAATGTGTTTGGGTGTTAATGTTAAGACTACTTAATTACCCTGTCCTGATATTTAAATAGAAATGTCTCCAAATTGACATAGATGACACACTAAAACTAAACCAAAAAAATGATAGTGCTTCTAACCTCTCTTCCTCTGTACTAGAAGCGCCAAAAAAGGTTTGGCTTTATTTGTAACATGTAACATCAATGTTAATCTAGTGAAATTAATTCTGGCTTTTAGATATTAAAACAACAATTAGCCTAATTCCTTAAGCTAAAGAAAAAAGCATAGATCAAACCATGTTTTGTTACAGATCTGACAGTTGACAGATATTTTTTTGGAGGCAGCTGGCATTTAGACCTAGAAAGTAAATATCTTTTCTTCCCTTTTCTAGGGGTTGCTGGTTACCCAGAGCTGACGTGGCAGATGGCTCCCATCCGCTACCCATCAGTCCACAACCCCCAGGGCCAGGGAGAGCGCCAATATAATAAGGCATTACAGAAAAGCCAAGCTATTGTGGAGGTCACATTTGGGCTCCTCAAGAGTCGTTTTATTGGTCCTTGCCAGGCCCGGGGATGAGCTTCTCTATTTTCCTCGAAAGGCTTCCAGGATCATCCTTGCATGTTGCCTGCTACACAACATGTGCTTAGCAGGGAATGATCCCTCGGAGCCTTCTGAGGAGCGGGAGCCAGAGGTCCATCAGCTGCTTGTCCCCACAAGCCACAGTACTGAGGCTGCACGTGCTGCCTTAACTGAGCTGGTAGCCTGATATTTTACATGTACATATTCATTCATGGGTATTTTTGTAATGCAGCTAATGTGTTTGGTTGTAAACGAACAAATATGTATGACTCGTCTCCCTCACTAGAAGCCAGATAGCAAGCCTAATCTGACAGGGGTTGTAGTCCCGCAAGCCACTGTCTAGTCAACATGCTAGCAAGTTGCATCTTGCAATGAAAGTTTAATTGAAATTTGTTTTTACAATAAACATATAATAGCGATCTAATCTAGGTTATTGTTTTGCACAGACCACCTCCATCTTCCCCTTTTGGAGTCCCCTGACAGTAGGGGCAGCAGCAGTCAATGGCTCCCACAGCTGTCAATGAGAATGGAGAGAGCCAGGCTGAACTCACACTGCTCAGATATCGCATATGATCGGCACTTGAAGTGCGGGTGCAAATCACATGCAATGTCTAAGATCGCATATGTGTGAACCGGGGCTCAGAGGTGACCGCTTTCTCTCCACTTCTCAATGCGACGCCTCCTTACCACTGGTTGTTACTCCATTATAGTTGAATAAACACACTGAAACCCTATTCCCTTGCAAGGGTCACATGCAGTGGGCCTGTCGCCCGCCAATCACAACATGTTGGATAGATGTTTCACTGTGTCCATGGCATGCAAACACCCCTGTTGGCTGCCATTACAGCTTAAGGGGGGCCCAAAAAACTTGGCTAAACCTTCCAACCGCTAATTTAAACTAGGCCTTGGGCTGGCCATTCATAGTTGAAGGTGAATCATAAGGAAATTCAACAAGAAAATTGTATAATGTATGGCCAGCTTTAGGCTGCAGTCACACATGTGCAGAGCGATTTTTAGCTGTTTTTGCACAGGTGTGCTAAAAGTGTTTTACATGTGTATTCAAGCTTCAGGTGTTTTTGATTTAGCTAATGGAAAGCCCTTAGGAGGGGAAGGTCCATTGCCATGTGTTGCTTGGCCTTAATTAATGAGCTGCCAAAACACCAGGCACATTAACAAGAATTTTGTAATTCAAAGTTCCAAAACTCTCAGCATCCCATGTATTTTAAAGGCGGTTGCACACATACAGGCGGTCCGTTTCCATCAGATTTCCCCATAAAGGAGAGTGGGACTGTGTCCGCTGCGGACACAGACCTGTCATCTGCCTGCTCAGCGAAAATCAGCAGAACCCATTATACAGAGGCGCCCGTGTGAAAGTGGCTTTAGACTTTGGTGGGAGTTCCTGAAAAAACTTGAACTCAGTGTTTTTTATTTTTCAGGTATGGAGAAAGTACTGCATCTTATCTTTGGTCCAACTAGGATTTGAGTGAAACGATGACCAGCAGGAAGTAGATATGTCACAGAGTGCCTCAATGTTAGGCCATCACCCTCAAAATAGACATTAGCATACCTGCATGTAGACAGTATGGAAAAAGATAACAGTGCATGAAGCTGAGCTATTCATTTAGTCCCTTCTGTGGGAGAATTTCTAGTTAAAAATGCACTTACACTCCCAAACTAGGCAGAGGATGTTGATCGTGCAAAAAAAAATGTGGGACATTAAAGGTTTTCAAGTTGCTCCTCAATGATGATAATTGTCTTGCATATATAATACAGACAAAATGAGCAGGGGAGGAGATGATATATCCTGTCCAATATATATGTCCAATCACAGCCGGTCACAGAATGACGAGAATCCGCGGTAACAAGCTGTGGGTTCTCCTCTTCACACACCGATCGTGTTTGAGGAGGAGATAGCGCTAACAGCCCATCAGAGTACCCGAGTACTTGTCACCAGCCCATCTGAGTACCAAACACTTGTCACCAGACCATCAAAGTACCTGTCGCCAACCCATCAGATTACCCGAGTACCTGTCACCAGCCCATCAGAGTACCCGAGTACCAGTCACCAGTCCATTTGAGTACCTGTTACTAGCCCATCTGATTACCCGAGTAACTGTCACTAGCCCATCTGAGTACCCTAGTACCTGTCACTAGCCCATCTGAGTACCCGAGTACCTTTTACTAATCCATCAGAGTACCCAGGTACCTATCTGCAGCCCATAAGAGTACCCGAGTACGTATCTGCAGCCCATGCCTCATAAAATATACATTGGGGTGTTTGCTTTCCAAAATGGGGCAATTTTGTGGGTAATTCCACTGTCCTTGTGCTCCAGGACCTTCAAAAGTGTGATAGGTAGGAATGAAATTAGATGTGTAATTTATGCTCCTAGAACGCCTGAAGGTACTACTTCAATGCTGGACCTCTCTATGTGGCCGGGCTGTGTAAAAGTCTCACACATGTGGTATCGCCATACTTGGGACGAGTAGTAGAATATATTTTGGGGGGTCATTTTGCTATGTACATGCTATGTGTTAGAAATATCATATAAATTGACAACTTTGTGTAAAAAAAAATACGTTTTCATTTTCTTTCCACGTTTTCCGAAGACTTGTGGAAAAAAATGAACCGTACAAAAGACTCATAATGCCGCATGGAATATACTTTGGGGTGTTTGCTTTTCAAAATGGGGTCATTTTGTGGGTAATTCCACTGTCCTGGTGCTCCAGGACCTTCAAAAGTGTAATAGGTCATTAGAATATTTTATGTGTAATTTATGCTCCTAGAATGCATGATGGTGCTCCCTGCATGTTGGACCTCTCTATGTGGCCAGGCTGTGTAAAAGTCTCTCACATATTGTATTGCCATACTCGGGAGGAACAGCAGAATGTATTTTGGGGTGTAATTTTTGCTATGTACATGCTATGTGTTAGAAATATCGTATAAATTGACCACTTTGTGTAAAAATGAAAGGGTTTTTATCTTATTTCCGTGTTTTTCAAAGACTTAACCATACAAAAGACTCATAATGCCTCATAGAATATACCTTGGGGTGTTTGCTTTCCAAAATGGGGTAATTTTGTGGGCAATTCCATTGTCCTGGTGCTCCAGGGCCTTCAAAAGTGTAATAGGTGGTTGAGAAATGAGCTGTGTAATTTATGCTCGTAGAACGCCTAAAGGTGCTGCTTCAATGTTGGGCCTCTGTATGTGGCCAGGCTGTGTAAAAGTCTCACATGTGGTATCGTCATACTCAGGAGGAGTAGCAGAATGTGTTTTGTGGTGTCATTTTTACTATGTACATGCTATGTGTTGGAAATATCTTATAAATGGACAGCTTTGTGTAAAAAAATGCGTTTTAATTTTTTCCCACATTTTCTAAAAACTTCTGGAAAAAAATTAACCATTCAAAAGACTCATAATGCCTCATAGATTATACGTTGGGGTGTTTGCTTTCCAAAATGGGGTCATTTTGTGGGCAATTCCATTGTCCCGGTGTTCCAGGGCCTTCAGAAGTGTAATAGGTGGCTGAGAAATGAGATGTGTAATTTATGCTCGTAGAAGGCCTGAAGGTGCTACTTCAATGTTAGGCCTTTGTATGTGGCCAGGCTGTGTAAAAGCCTCACACATGGGGTATCGCCATACTCAGGAGGAGTAGCAGAATGTATTTTGGGGTGTCATTGCAAGTATGCATATGCTGTGTGTGAGAAATAACTTGTTTAACAATTTTGTGTAAAATAAAAAATAAAAATTCTTCATTTTGCAAAGCATTGTGGGAAAAAAATTACAACTTCAAAAAACTCACTATGCCCCTTACTAAATACCTTGGAATGTCTACTTTACAAAAAGGGGTCATATGGGGGGTATTTGTACTTTCCTGGCTTGATGGTCCCTGCACTATTTTTAGGGCGATCTCAGGCGGCTTGCATTGACTTCTATGATAGAAGTCTCCTAGCAAGCCGCTTTGAGATCGCCTGGATCGCCGCATCGCGCCGCTCCGCCTCGCTACAGTGTGAACCCAGCCTTAGGGTCTCAAGAAATGAGATAGGTGGTCAGTACATCAGGTGTGATCAATTTTCAATGATTTGCACCATAGCTTGTAGACTCTACAACTTTCACAGAGAATAAATAATATCCACTAATTTGGGTTATTTTTACCAAAGATATGTAGCAGTATAAATTATGGCCCAAATTTATGAAGAAAAATGACTTTTTTGCAAAATGTTCGCTACTTTTTCGCTTATATTGAAAAAAAATAAAAAAACCCAGCAGTGATTATATACCACCAAAAGAAAGCTCTATTTGTGAGAAAAAAATGATAACAATTTTGTTTGGGTACAGTGTAGCATGACTGAGTAATTGTCATTTAAAGTGTGAGAGTGCTGAAAGCTGAAAATTGGTCTGGGAAGGAAGGGGGTGTAAGTGTCCTGTATGGAAGTGGTTAAACTGTGTAGAGGGTTCTTTACTGTCAGAGCAGTGGTATCAGCAGGGAGCGTCAATAGTTTTTTGAAACTATTAGATGGTCACCTTAATGACCACGACATACAGAGGGGTATATGAAGTACTATTGACATACACACATACATCATAGGTTGGACTGGTGTCTTTTTTCTCAACCTCACCAACTATGTAACTGGGCGTGCAGAGCTGCTTACCCACTTTTTGGAAGCGGGTTAGCTGTGCTTTCCTAATAGGGTTTTTTTTTTTTGCAGGTTAGCTGTGCTTTCCCATAAAGTTCTATTATGCCAGGCATGTTGTGTGTGCTATCTGGGAGGATACCCAAGCCCCATGCCTCAAGGTCAACCCCCCAGACTGGGGGCTCCACTCCCGGGCAAGGTATGATCTGCAGCTCCAGCTACATCCTCATCTCTTCCACTTGAACTCTCCTCTGCTGTCAGATTGCTGTATTTAACTACTTCCCGACTGCGCGCCGTGTTTTCACGGCGGCAGTCGGGATGCTGAGCGTGAATCGCCGTAAAAAGACGGCGATCTGCAATCAGCCACTAGGGGGCGCGCGCGCCGCCGCACTCCTGAGGAGTGTGCCCGCGGCTCGGGCGGACCTGATGTCCGCTGGCGAGCCGCGATGAGCGGCTACAGGGAAAGAATGGGGAACCGCGGCTGACGGCGGCACTTTTGTGCCGCGCGTCAGCCCTTCATCAATTTATGTCGTTAGACTGTCGTCTCCTCTCAAGTTCACCTTCTCTACTCCTACATCGACCTCGACGTCTAGTATGGAACGGGCCCTCACCTCGGGGGTCAGACCCCCCAACTGGAACTCCGTACCCCGAACCCATAGGAGGGTCTATCGTGTGTGTTGTACGGACCGTATTATCTTGAAATACCCTTTCGTGTCGATTGGACGTTTTTTTTTTTTGGGATAATCCTTTCGTGTCGATTGGGCGAAGGTTTTTCACCCA
>BLSH010171519.1:1961290-2001051 GCA_018402905.1 Glandirana rugosa
GCAGTAAAAAATAAAAACCCCAGAAATGAATTCTCACCATCCGTAAACGCGGCCACTTTTGCGCAAACCAATCAATAAACGCAGATTGCGATTTTTTTTATCACAAATATGAGGAATTCTATAAATCGGCCAAAAACGGTGAAAAAAAATGTTTTTTTATATTTTTTTTTGGATTTGAATTTTAGCAAAAAGTAAGAAATTTGGGGTTTTTTGCAAAATGGTCGCTCTTCTTTTGTTTATAGCGGTTATCAGAAATGACGCAGTGGTGATCAAATACCACCAAAAGAAAGCTCTATTTGTGGGAAAAAAAGGACGCAAATTTTGTTTGGGTACAACGTCGCACAACCGCGCAATTGTCAGTTAAAGCGACACAGCGCTGAATCGCAAAAAGTGCTCTGGTCCTAAAGCTGGAAAACCTTCCGGTTGGTAAGTGGTTAAGGAGGCCTGTCCACTGCCAATCCAGCCTGTGCATTAGTCAGGGCTCCTTGTCATACATCAGGAAGTGACACCTCCTCCTCCCATCCCCCTTTCCAGAACTTTCCAAGCTCAAGGGGGAGGAATCTCCAAGGGGTGTCCTTTCCCTCCATCTCCAGCCCCTCCCAAATCAGATCAAAACATTTAGGCCTGAACTTACAGTCAGGCCTGACTAGATTTTTCCTCTCCTACCAAAAATCGACAAAAGTAAAAGCACCTACACTATGGGGGCGCTACATAATTAAAAACAATAATGAATGCCTGCACCTGCAGACACAATGGGGTTAATTTAATAACTTGGTAAAACCTCTAAGCAAGAACCTGTAACAAAGTTCATGTATTTATCGTGAATTAATAAAAATTGTTATTTGAAAAAAAAAAGGCAAATAAACTGTGCAGCCTGCAAAGCGCAGTTGCTCCAGCGTTTATTAAATGAGCAGAAGCTGTGCTGACTTGCATCATCAAATCATGTGCAAGCAAAAATGAATTTTTTTTTTTTTTTTTTTTTTGCAAAGTGAAGCTTTACCTTATTCACGAAGACCCCTTTCACACTGAGGCAGCTTTCAGGCCCTTAAGCTCTAAAAATAGCGCCGGTAAAGCACCTCTCAATCCACCCCAATGCGAAAGCCCGAATGCTTTCACACTGGGGCGGTGCACTTGCAGGACAGGAAAAAAGCCCTGCAAGCAGCATCTTTGGGGCGGTGCGGGAGCGGTGTATACACCACCCCTGCCATTGTAATGAATGGCCAGCACTTCCGAAGTGCCTGCAAAGTGAGGACTTTTAACTCCTTCTGGGGGATTAAAAGTGCACCACTATAACATCGGTAAAGCGCCGTTAAAACTAGCGTCACTTTACCACCACCATCCCAGTGTGAAAGTAGCCTTAGACCCCTTTCACACTGCATCGTGGCTAAAGCAGCGATTGTTTTTGCCATTCTTTAGCGGCGGTATTCGGCCATTACACAAAAAGTCCCGTTTTGTGGCACGTTCGAAGCGCTGCCCATTCATTTCAATGGGCACCCCAAACATGCTGCTTGCAGGACTATTTTGACCATCCTGCAAGCGCACCACCCGAATGTGAAAGCACCCCTTTGAAATCAATGGGAGGCGCATTTCAGGGGCTATTTCTAGCGCTAAAGTGCCTGAAAACCGCCTCAGTGTGAAAGGGGTCTAAGCTCTGGAGCAACTGCACTTTGCAATGTGCACAGTCTATTTGCCTTTAGTAAATCAACCCCCAATGTCTGTGAACTGTGTGCCAGTGAACTTTCCCTCAGTAAACTTGTGACTGAAAACAGAAAGTACAAATCTGAAGCAGAGAGGTCACCTAGAGTTCAGATTTTAAATACACATATTTTTTATCATATCTTACTCTTAAATCTCTAGAAATAATAACTATTGCTTGACAATAATGATTATTACTTATTAATACATATGCTAATATCAGTAATATGGAAATATGTGTTGATATCAACATTCTACTAGATGTTTCATCCTATTGATGTCAATCCACAGGCCTACAGTTTAGTACACCCCATGGGAACAAGACCTAAAACTATTGCTTACCTTTGGTTATCTTAGTTAGGAAAAAAACGTGTAGGTATAGTCGGGTGCGGCAGCACTGCTATTAAGCTGGATACACACTATACAACTTTTGTTTGATTTCCTTTAGATTTACCTTTAGCTATGTAGTACAAGGCCTGCCTGATTGTACACAAATTGAAAGTGTTTAGGATTGACATCATATTATATGGTTTTGGTAAATCTAAAGGAAAAAAAAATGTAAAGAAACTCTTATAGTGTGTATCCAGCCATAGCTTTGAAAAGTGACTCACATTCAGAACACTTTTTAGAGGAGTTTGACAGGCTTTGAAGAGACAATATAACACCTCCTCTCTGCCTGTTTTGACCCGAAAAATGTCACACCACTGTATCCCAACCATGAGCATTGCACACCTTTGCAGCATGCCACTATTCTTGTGAATGTGTAGTGGCCATGACGATTTAACATGCCGGGATCACTTAACTCCCACAAATGCGTATAGGAGTTACTTTGTCTTGTTAGGGCCAGTTCACACCACATACAGTCCAGTGCATTTTTTTTCCTGCTCCAAAAACGCATGGAAAGTAGGTTATATGGTTTTTAATGGCGTAGTTCACACCAGTGCTTGCAGTTCCAATTCTAGAGAAAAAAGTACAACATGATGCATTTTTCCTGCCCTAGACTGTACTGGAACGCTGTAAAATGCATCGAGAACACACATGTCCTTATTTAAGATTGGGAAAAAATTCAGGGGACTGCATCAAAAGCGCACTGGAACGCATTAAAACTGCTCATGCAGAAAAGCATTTGGAACACATCCGGATTGTGATTCTATGGTGTCAGCTGGCCCTGAATGTACACTAAGGTGCACATGCATGGCTCAGTGTACACAAATGCTGACAGGCTGGAAGAGGCAACTATCAGACCTGTCCGCCATTCTTTATTTTTTATGTTGCCTTAAATGTTTAGCTTGTTCACATTATATGCAATGACCTGTGTTTTTCTGTGACTGGATAAGCATTGTTTTCTATGTGCCCAGTTCACACCACAATGCTGGTTGAATGTGCAGCGCATTGCAGAAGGGTGCGCAATACATTGGATGGCACCGCATTTCATCACACATCAGCGAAACACGCAGTGAAACCCAAATCACACTACTCCCTGTCTGAGCCAGACTTGCTCTAGCCTGAAGGGTAAAACGTAGCATTTTACTATGCACGCTAATGTGCGTGTTACCTAAAGGGGACCTTCATCTACAGATAGCACCCCTCCCCCTTACACAACTGGAAAGTTGTTTAAAAAAAAACAATCATGAAATACTTTTATTTTATTTTTGAGGCTACGTTGACACATTGATGTCATGTTTTCAAGCATTATTGCACGTTTTTGCAGCTTTTGTAAGGCATTTTTCAACTAAAAGGTATGGAGTGCTGCTGAAAAAGAGGCGGAGAGCTCCTTTTTAAGCAGAAAACGTGCATCAAAACACTTGAAAAAAGCTCATGTTGTGATTTTTCAGGCATTTCTATTGAAGTCTATAGAGACATAAACACTCTGCCAGAAAAGTAGCCTGTTTTTGAGCAAAAGGTGTTTTAACTACAAGTGGCAGGACACTCCGATGTGAACAATGGTTATTGAAAACAATAAGTTTTTAAGCTTCTACCTACAAAACGCTGACATGTGAATGGGGCCTGAATGAATCCTTACCTAGGCAAAGATCACATGTCCAGCCACCCATTGTCTCCGGGATGTCTATGGCACATCCTAGCAGGTAGCACTTTGATGTTTCAGCGCGCATTCATACACAAACCCACAGCATGTCCACACATTAGAGTTGCCACCTCATCCCTTTAATCCAGGACGCATATGAATTACCCAGGTTCTGAGGCTAATATAATGCAGGTAAGGCACCAAGTGAGTTTAATTACCACCTTAATCAGCCACAGAACCTGTGTAATTAATATGTGTCCTGGATTAACCCCTCCAGATCCGCACTATTGCCGAAGTCTGACTCCAGCGCGGATCTGAAATGCCGGGACGTCGTCCCCTGTGCACACTCCCGGCGCGCCCGCGGGTTGGGCGGACTCGATGTCCGCTCGAGACCCACGATCACCTGACAGAGCTGCAGAACGGGGAACTGCCGATGTAAACACAGCGGTTCTCCGTTCTGTTACAAGGGACATACCAGATCTACTGATCCCTGTCACTGGGATCAGCGAGATCTGTTATGTCCCGGCCAGCCCCGCGCCCCCCCCCCCACAGTTAGAACACGCCCAGGGAACATTGTTAACCCCTTCACTGCCAATGACATGTATACAGTAATCAGTGGATATTTACATTTCTGATCGCTGTATAAATGTCATTGGTCCCAAAAATGTGTAAAAAATGTCCGACATTTCCGCTGCAATATCGCAGATCACCGCCATTACTAGTAAAAAAAATAAAAATAATAAAAATGCCATAAATCAAATAGTTTGTAGACACGATAACTTTTGCGCAAACCAAACAATATACGCCGATTGAAATTTTTTTTTTAACCAAAAATATGTAGAAGAATATATATCAGCCTAAACTGATGAATAATAATTTTTTTTTTTTTTTATGGATTTGTATTTTAGCAAAAAGTAAAAAATATTGTTCTTTTTTGCAAAATTGTCGCTCATTTTTTGTTTATAGTGTTGATCAGAAATGACGCAGAGGGGATCAAATACCACCAAAAGAAAGCTCTATTTGTGGGGGAAAAAGGACGCAAATTTTGTTTGGGTACAACGTCGCACGACCACGCAATTGTCATTCAAAATGCGACAGCGCTGAAAGCCGAAAATTGGTCTGGGCAGGAGGGGGGTTTAAGTGCCCAGTAAGGAAGTGGTTAAAGGGATGTGGCAACCCTACCACACATGCGTGAGCTATCTCGGTTTATGGGTACTGGCAGAGAACCACAGTGGTCTGCGCATGCGTAGAGAAGCTTGTGCATGCACAGTTGAGCAGCGGATCTATCAGGTCCCATAGACCTGGCAGAAACCTGTGGCATGTCTGTGCATCTACAGGATCTTCTTTCAAGATGGTGGTGAGGGAGCAGAACAGCTGTAAGGAAGACAATGCTGGTCTCCTTGGACTAGTGTGTTTTCTTTTTATTTACAGATACAATCATTGTGGATTAGAAATAACATTTTGCCTAGGTAGGATGAAGTTCATTGTTTTAGGCCTCATTCACTATGGGTGTACCGATCTGTACAGCAGTATGCAGTGACCTGAGAGGTGTTCTGTGGAGGGAGCCTGGTGAAATCAATGACAGGTGGTCAGCTGCTCAGACCAGTATGCACATCCTGGAGTGTACATCTGTGCAGGCCCAATGCATGGATCAGGACACTTTCTCATCGGTACATTGGACCGGCACAGATCTAAACTCCAGAAT
This sequence comes from Glandirana rugosa, assembly GCA_018402905.1. Lineage (NCBI taxonomy): Eukaryota > Metazoa > Chordata > Amphibia > Anura > Ranidae > Glandirana > Glandirana rugosa. The sequence continues at coordinate 1,966,717 of BLSH010171519.1, forward strand.
GCGCATGGATGTCTGTGCACCGGTCATTGAATTTAACAAGCTCACTGCACAGAACGCATGTACATCCCAGGCAGCTGAAGATGGTGCTTACCACAAGTGTACGGATCGATATACCCATGCGAATGAGGTCTTAGGCCCCATTCACACCTGAGCGTTTCTTCAGCTCGTAAAACGTTCATCTCTAAAGTTCCAAAACGCCCAACAAGCGAAAATCCTATTCATTTAATGGTCACCTGTTCACATGTGAGCGTTTTGTCACTTGAAGCTCAAAAAAGTACATGAGCTTCTTTGACAGATTACTATTGTTTTTGGCCACATAGACTTCAATATAAACACCTGATTTGAGCAGAAAAACGTTCATAAAACGCTCAAACAGCAGCTCTCCACCCCTAAATTCCTCTACCTCTCCTCCCCTTAGTACTTTCTATTGCCTAAACAAAAATGCCTGAAGCTGCAAAATGCTTGTAATGCACTTCTAAAACACTTTTAAAAAAGCTGCAAAAAAATCTTAAAAAAAAAAAAAATGCCTGGAAAAACGATAAGCTCAGCTGTGAATGCAGGACCATTCACACAGGGGCGATCCGACTTTGGCAGGACTTTGCTCGGCAATTGCAGTGCGACTTTGGCGTCGCTTCAGGTGACTTTGCTTGTGGCCAGAGAAGGGAGGGAGGGGTTTGCCCAAAATAAATTCTATTCTTTTCACTGTAAAGTTGCTTGCATTAAGATGGGAGATCAGACTTGGAGGCGACTTCTATTGAATTCTATGGGCACTAAGTCGCCCATAAGTCTAAGTCGGATAGAAGTCGCCTTGAAGTAGTACAAGAACCTTTTTTTGAAGTTGGAGTGACTCAGTAGTGTACTTTAAGATGGCTCCCATTCATTTCAATGGGATTTGACATGTCAGACGACTTGAGGCAACTCAAGTCGGAGAGCAAGTCGCCCCTGTGTGAACTGGCCCTTAAGATACAATCATACAAGATACATTGGGGTTGCACTTCCAGCTATTTCCAGCATAGCCCCAGGCATAGTCAGGGCAATAAGCTTTGTTTATTAAGGTGTCAGTTCACTCTATAGCATTGCTGGGGAGTGTGCTGAAACGATGGACTGCATGCAATGCTTTTTTCTAGCTCAGCGGATTGCAAATATAAACCACCGTATTGTAATTGTATTGAAATTTCACTCCTGACATTTTGAAATTGGTGCATTGGCATTACTCATGTACAAAAATGGGAAAATACAAAATCTGGTGCAGCTGTGCATGGTAGTCAACTACTAACTTCACCTTGTTTCACCACTTCGCGTCCGCACCATAACCGAATGACGGCTACAGCGCAGCTCTAAAATCCCGGGAGGCCGTCAATAGATGTCCTCCCCTTTTGGCTCGTGCTGGGCGCACTGCCGCACACCGCGTGCCCCCGGGTCAGGCGGAGCCGATGTCCGCCGGAGACCCACTATCTCCTCACAGAGAGCCGAAACGGGGAACCGCCGTTTTAAACACGGCGGTTCCCCGTTCCGTGAGGGGGGGGGGCATGACAGATCTACTGATCCCTGTCACTGGGATCAGTTAGATCTGTCATGCCCCTGCCAACCCTGCTCCCCCACAGTTAGAACACACCCAGGGAACACTTTTAACCCCTTCCCTGCCAATGACATTTATACAGTAATCAGTGTCTATTTTTAGATCTGATCGCTGTATTAATGTCATTAATCCCAAAAAAGTGTCAAAAACGTCAGACATGTCCGCCGCAATATCGCAGTCCCGATAAAAATCGCAGATCACTATCATTAAATAAAAACACCATAAACCAATGCCCATAGTTTGTAGGCACTATAACTTTTGCGCAGCCCAATCAATATACGATGATTGAGATTTTTTTTTTTTTACCAAAAATATGTAGAAGAATATATATCGGCCTAAACTGATGAATACATTTTTTTTTGGATATTTATTATAGCAAAAAGTAAAAAATATTGTTCTTTTTTCAAAATCGTCGCTCTTTATTAGTTTATAGCGCATAAAATAAAAACCGCAGAGGTGATCAAATACCACCAAAAGAAAGCTTTATTTGTGGGGAAAAAAAAGGACGCATTTTTTTTGGGTACAACATCACACGACCGCACAATTGTCATTCAAAGAGTGACAGTGCTGAAAACTGGTCCGGGTAGGAGGGGGGTTTAAGTGCCCAGTAAGGAAGAGGTTAATTAAGCGTTGAAAAAAAAAATAAACGCTGATTTTTTTTCTTTGCAGAGCTGTATCAGATTTTGCACTCTTCATTGTCGGTAAACCCCTATGTCTCCCAGCACACACCAACAGCTGCATGATTAGCTTCAAGTCCTGTGCTGATTAATCCCCACCTCCCTATCAGATGTGTCCAGTCTATAACTTCCTGGGGAAGAGGCGTGGGCAGATGATGTCAGTCTGAGAAGTGCTGAGTGTGTTTGTAGGGGATTTTTAGTAATAGAGGGAAACTTCTAAGAGTTCAGTGAAATGAGTTGCTTTAGTTTAGATCAAGATTTTTAAGGTCTGCAGTAGAACAGATATCAGTATAGAAATGATAGATCATTGAGGATAAAGCTTATGTAGAGATTGATGTAATCTGCAGATAATAGGATGCAGGAAAGGCCTGGTCACACATGTACTGTAGAAGCTTGTGTTTGTAGCAATGCATTGCAGTGCACAACACATTGTAGTATTTTACTTTTTACTAAAATGTCACAAAATGGCAACTTTTTCATACCTCCCAACTTTTTGAGATGGGAATGAGGGACACCGATTAGCAAAAGTATGTAGGCACAGGACGCACCCCTTGCCACGCCTTTTTAAAGGAGAATTATACGGGGAAAAAAAATAATAGTTAAATCCAGAAGTGCTTTTTTTTTTTTTTTTTTACTAATGTTGTTCCTTTCTACTGACTTGACATTTATAAATGCAGTAATTTAGAAAGCGTATGAAAGGTTTAGTACTGGGAAACACTTTTTGAAAGGTAAAAATGTGCATTTCATATATAACTATATAGATCAGACCAAAATGAGGGACAAATGAGGAGGAAAGAGGGACCTTGTTCCAAATCAGGGACCGTTGGGAGCTATGCTCTTTGCATAACTGTTGGCTGAAATTAAATCCCTTTTCAGAGTGTAAATTATGCATTTTTACACAATGCAATGCACTTTATTATGTTTTCCATGTGTCATTACATTTAGCTTGAATTGATCAATATAAAAGGACACACCTGTTAAGGAACACTAAGGGCCAGTTCACACCACATGCAGTCCAGTGCATTTTTTTTCTGCATCAAAAACGCATGGAAAGTAGGTTATATGGCTTTCAATGGCTTATTTCACGCCAGTGTAGTCAGTTGCAGTGCGTTTCAGCTCCAGAAAAAAAAAGTAGAACATGCTGCATTTTTTATGCACTGAACTATACTGGAATGCAGTAAAACGCATCCAAAACGCACCTACATGCACCAAAAATGCATTAGAACTCACATCTTCTAAGAAAAAAAGGGGGAAAAAACTGGACTGCATCAAAAGCGCACTGGGAACGTGTCAAAAACGCGCATGCAGAAAAGCATCCGGACTGTGTTTCTATGGTGTGGACTGGCCCTTATTGTACAGATGGGCATTAGGGGATCTTTCACACTGGCATTCAATATAGTTGGTTGGGATGCATGCCTATCGCCACCTGCACCACAAAATGATTAGAGAAGGGAGAGAATATAGGCATACACACATTGCATTGTTATCTTTGCCTTGCATTGTGGTGACACAAAACCAATGTTACCCACAGAATAAAGCTGGGGTTGATGCTTTGCAATTCCTCCATTCTTTTATTGAAACATGCAGGAAGCCCACTGTAAATGTGTCTAATGGTAGTTAAGGCACAGTTGTAAATCATGAAAAAGGATTATTTAACTTTATAATCTTATAAAAAAAAAAAAAAAGTAAACTCTCACAAGGCATTTTAGAAGCATTTGTTGCTGCAACTTGAATGCCTGTGCAATGGGCCCAAAACTACAAGGGCCAGTAAACACCACATGCAATCCAGTGCAGTTTTTTTTGTTCTGCATCAAAACGCATGGAAAATAGGTCATATGGTTTTCAATGGCATAGTTCACACCAGTGCTTTCAGTTCCTGTGCATTCCAGTTCCAGAAAAAGTAGTAGAACATGTTGCATTTTTCCTGCACTGGACTGCTGTAAAATGCACCAAAAACACACTAGAACCACATGTCCTGGTTAAGAAAAAAATGTGCTGAACTCCATCAAAAACAAGCATGTAGAATAGCATCCGGACTGCATTTCTATGATATGAACTGCCCTCAATGCTACAGATGAGTTAAATGCTGCTTACAAATCAGCTCCTATGTGAAGGAGCACACTAGTGTGCAAGGTAGCAGTCCACTTATCTATAATGGTGAACTGGTGGAAAGTTGATCGTTTTGTATAGCACTGAGATGGTTGCTTAGATAGGACCTGATCATAACCACCTGTGCTCATTCCAATCCGTTCCCCACCATCTCTTCTACTCACACTATTTTAGAATGAGGGAGGGTGGCGCAACCAGCAGCTCTTGAATGGTTTTCTAAGGCATATTCCATATTTTCCAAAATAATGCACCCATATTTAAGTGTTTGTGCATTTGATCCTGTAAAACATTACACCCACAATCTGTTTGTTACAAGTGCAATTGTATCCTTCTAGTCTAAAGTAAATACCAAGGTATAGACCTTCATTTTTAGGGCTGGTGTAAGCATCAGATGGAATAAGACCCTAATGTTCATCCCAAAAGAAAAGGAACTAGCCCCAAAGGGATTTTTAGGGGTGGATGCTCAACAGAATAAAGTATATAAAAACTTACAAATTGTATTTAGACCATATAAAATGTCCAATAGAAGTCTGGAGTTTCAACATAAAATCCAATCTATACAAACAGTAAACAAATCATTGCAATACTTGATCCAAACAGCAAAAGGGCCTCAAGTGAAGGACCAACTATCAATTGCAGCTGTATAGTCCCAACCTGTTTCGACAGGAACTTGTAATGTATCTTCTTCAGGGGGTGTTGAGTATTGTTGACAGCTATGTTTCTAGAAGACCAAGTTATACATTATTTTGGAGTACATGAATCATACAGCCACTAAAAGGTGGAGCAAATATAACTGGCTCAAAATGGTTGGCTAGAAAGTGAATCTGACATAGCCGCACCACCCACCGATGGTAGCAAGCCTGGGGCACCGCCGTGTAGTCAGGCACAGACCGCTCACAAGGACTGGAAAAATGGGAGAAAGTCCTATGGAAGTCAAAAAAAGTGTATATAGTTAGAGTTGAGCGAACCCGGACTATAAAGTTTGGGTCCGTACCGAACTTTGGGGTGTCCATGGCCCGAGCCCGAACATTTGAAAAAAGTCTGGGTTCGGTATTCGGGAATTTTTCACGCCTTTTCTATAGCTGCAGGGCAGCCAATCAACAAGCGTTTTACTCGTTTGCCCTTAGCAGCCATCACAGCCATACCTACTAATGGCATGGCTGTGATAGGCTAGTACATCATGTGACCCAGCCTCTATATGGCTGTGGAGTCACGTATGCCGCATGTCACATCGTCTCAGGCTAGTGTAGAGAGAGCATGCTGCCGGCACTGTGAGGGATAGATTACCAATCTAATATGATCTCATCCTGCATTACAGACAGATTCCTGGCGCTGCTGTGAGGGGAAAGCTTAGCATTCTAAAACCATCTGATACTAGACTAGGTAGAGTTTACTAGTGCTGTGAGGGACAGATTTATTGCTCTAAAATCATCTCCTAGTGCTATAGGGAGAGGTTCTTTCTGGTGCTGTGAGGGACAGATTATGGTTCTAAAATAATCTCCTAGTGCTACAGGAAGAAGTTCCTGCTGCTCCTTTGAGGGACAGATTATTGTTCTAAAATCATATCATACTGGTGTAGGGAGAGGTTCCTGCTGCTGGTGTGTGCGGTGCATTTCACAAAAATAAAAAGTGCGTCTACGTTGCTGTTTTCCAAAAAAAGAAGAATTTATTATTTTTTTTTTTTGTATTAATAAAAATAGTGCTACATAGTACATTTGTGGCCAGAATGAGGAGAGCGTCAAATAAGGGTCGTGGTCTTGGTGAAGTTCCTGTTGCAAGGAGAGGACATGGTCAATTTTGTGCCAGCTACACGCACAAGTGAAACACGTTCTTCAGGTGTGAGTAGCCGACAGAACCTTCAATGTTATATGGTAGTGTCACGTACCTGGTAGGCGAGTCTGACTTATGCAGTAGGCAACCTCCCTTACTAACCTGACTCGGGAACCCCTTGTAGAGCAGACAGGTGGCTCGGGAGTACAGGAGAGCATGAGGGTCGGACTGGGTCACTGGTGATGGTTATGGGTCCGTTGGATCGCTCGTGCAGCAGAAGCGTGGTCGTGCGGGCTGGGTCGGCAACTGGCTGGCGGTGCGGTACAGAGGAACAGGCAAAAGAGTGGTCGGGTACAGGCAGAGTTCGTTTAACAGGCTGACAGTAGAGGTGCAGAAGGATCAGGCAATCGGATGGTGGTAGGCAAGCCAAGGGTCGGTACAGGCGGAGTTCAGACAAGGTCGGGCAAGCTGGGTCGCAGGAACAGGAGACAGGAACAGATAACAGGCACAAGTTTCTCAGGAAGGACGGTTACACGCTGTAGATCAGACAGCACTTGCTACAGGAAGCAGGAAGTTCAAATAGAGCTGCTCTTCCATGAACTAGAGGAAACAATAAATGCAATTAACCCTCAGCACAGTCTTCTAACAGATAGGCCCAAATGCCCCTCAACGAATGTTGAGGCCAGAACAAGTACAGGCGATAGTAGAATGGGTGGCTGACAAAGCCTCCAGTTCCTTCACATTGTCTCCCACCTGGCCCCTTGATGAAAGCCCAGAGCTGGCACCTGAACCCCATGGCCATCTGTCTTTCACCTCAGCCCCTTGTAAATCAGCCAAGCAGTCTGAGCCCCAAGTCATGCAACAGTCTCTTATGCTTTTTGATGACTCTCCTGGTGTGCTTTCCGTGGATCATCCACATAGCCCTGCCCTAGAAGTGGAAGAGTGCACCGATGCCCAACCACTTCTGTTGCAGGATGAGGACATGGATGGAAACACCAGCGCGGCACATCTCTGATGATGACGAAACACAGGTGCCAACTGCTGCGGCTTTCCACAGTGTGCAGACTGACGAGGGCAGTGGTGAAGGGTGGGTGGAAGATGATGTGGAGGAGGACGAGGTCCTAGACCCCACATGGAATGAGGGTCATGTGAGTGACGTGTGCAGTTTGGAGGAAGAGGTGGTGGTCGCACAGACTCACCAGCACAGCAAAAGAGGAAGCAGGTTACAAAATCGGAGCGACCGTCCCCTAGACAGTAGGCCTGCTACTACCCACAGCACCCAGGGATCTAGCACACCAAAGGCAGTTCAAAGGCATTCCCCGGCATGGCAGTTCTTCAGACAATGTGCTGACGACAAGACACGAGTGGTTTGCACACTGTGCAATGCAAGACTGAAGCGAGGCATAAATGTTCTAAACCTGAGCACAACCTGCATGACCAGGCATCTAAATTCAAAGCATGAGCTGCAGTGGAAGAAGTACCTCAAAATCCAAGAAAGGTCTCGGCCTCCTTCTGCTTCCTCTTGTGCTGGTGCCTCGGCCTCTTCCTCCACCTCTACAGTACCAGTGTCACCTGCCACCCAGCAAACAGACCATGTGACAGCAACGCCACCATGTCCGCCACTGTCCCCAAGCATTTCCACACAGTCCCATGGAAGCTTACAGCTCTCCATCTCCCAAACACTGCAGTGAAAGAGGAAGTACCCCCCTACCCACCCGCGATCCCTGGCCCTGAATGCCAGCATTTCAAAATTCCTGGCCTCTTGAAATGCTGTCATTCCGTCTGGTGGACATGGACATTAAAAACCTGATGGCGATGGCTGACCCACAGTACGTGGTTCCCAGCCACCACTACTTTTCCAGGTGAGCCATCCCTTCCCTGCACAAACAAGAAGGGGACAAGATCAAGTGTGCACTGCGCAACGCCATCTGTGGCAAAGTCCACATAACCACTGATACATGGACCAGTAAGCACGGGCAGGGATGCTATATCTAGCTAACTGCACACTGGGCAAATGTAGTGGCGGGTGGGCCTGAGGCGGCTGCATGTCCTTCCGCCACTAAGGATTGCAGGGCATTTCTCATTGCCTCCTGTTGCCTCCTCCTCTACCACCTCCTCATCCGCTTAGCGTAACACCTTCACCACCAACTTCAGCACATCCAGGGGGAAACGACAGCAGGCTGTTTTAAAACTGATATGTTAGGGGGATAAACACCACACTGCGCAGCAGCTGTGGACGGGTATTGGACAACAGACCGATGAGTGGTTGTTGCCGCTGAGCCTCAAGCCCGGCCTGGTGGTGTGCGATAATGGGCAAAATCTCGTAGCAGCTCTGGGCCTAGCCGGTTTGACGCACATCCCTTGCCTGGGGCATGTGCTGAATTTGGAGGTGCAGCAATTTCTAAAAAACTACCCGGATATGTCAGAGCTGCTGCAGAAAGTGCGGGCCGTCTGTGCACGCTTTCAGCGTTCTCACCCTGCTGCTGCTCGCCTGTCTGTGTTGAAGTGGAACTTTGGCCTTCCCGCTCACCGCCTCCTATGCGACGTGCCCACATGCTGGAGAGACTGTGCGAGCAGCAGCAGCAGGCAATAGTGGAGTTTCAGCTGCAGCACGCACGGGTCAGTCGCTCTGTGGTAAAACACCACTTCACCACCGAGTGGGCCTCCATGCGAGACCTGTGTACCATATTGCGGTGTTTCGAGTACTCCACCAAGATGGCCAGTGCCGATGACGCGGTTCTCATCTTTACTATCCCACTTCTATGTCTCCTTGAAAAAACACTTTGTGCGATGATGGAAGAGGATGTGGCACAGGAGGAGGAGGAAGAGGGGTCATTTCCATGGTTATCAGGCCAGTCATTTACAAGTGGCTTGGAGGGTAGGTTCCTGGACCAGCATAGGCCAGGTAAAACATTTTTAAGCCAGGGCACAGTTCTGCAGGATGAGGACGATGATGAGGAGGAGGAGGAGGAACCATCTTCACAGCAAGGTGGCACCCAATGCAGCTCGTGGGCATCACTGGAGCGTGGCTGGGGGGGGGGGGATACGGAGGACACAGATGATACACCTCCCACAGAGGACTGCTTGTCTTTGCCTCTGCCTCTGGGCAGCCTGGCACACATGAGCGACTACATGCTGCAGTGGTTGCTCAACGACTGCCAAGTTGCCCAGGTTTTAACTTGTGCTGATTACTGGGTGGCCACCCTGCTGGATCCCCGTTACAAGGACAACGTGCCGTCCTTAATTCCCTCACGGGAGCATGATCGGAAGATGCGCGACTACTAGCACACGCTGGTAGACGCTCTGCTGAGGGCATTCCCAAATGACACAGGGGGCTCAGTGGAAGCACAAGGCGGAGGAAGAGGTCACCAACGCAGCTGTGGCACTGCCAGCACCACAGAAGGCAGGGTTAGCATGGCCGAAATGTGGAAAGCTTTGTCAGCAGCACGCCACAACAAACAGCACCACCAGCTGATATGCAACGTCTTAGTAGGAGGCAGCATTTCAGCAACATGGTGGAACAGTATGTGTGCACACGCCTACACGTACTGACTGATGGGTCTGCCCCATTCAACTTCTGGGTCTCCAAATTGGGCACATGGCCTGAGCTTGCCCTTTATGTCTTGGAGGTGCTGGCCTACCCTGCAGCCAGTGTATTGTCTGAACGTGTGTTTAGCACGGCAGGGGGCGTTATCACAGACAAGCACAGCCGCCTGCGCACAGCCAACGTTGACAAGCTAACATTTATTAAAATGAACCAAGCATGGATCCCACAAGACTTGTCTGTACCTTGTGCAGAATAGACATTTAGACCGGCCTCACACAGCCATTGGTATAGTAGTTTTATTTTTTTATGTTTTTTTAAGTTATTTCCCTATCCACATTTGTTTGCAGGGCACTTTTCCTACTCTTACCCTCATTTTGCTTCCTTTTGCAGCCCTCTAGCCCTTTCCAGGACTTTTTTTACAGCCATTTTTGTCCCCAAAAGATCGGGTCACCATTGACTCAAGTTCGGTACCAAACCCGAACTTTTCCGCGAAATTCGGCCGAACCCGACGAATCTGAACATCCAGGTGTCCGCTCAACTCTATATATAGTGCCATGTTACACAAATGTGTGGGAGTATATATGCTGCTTCACACCAAGCTGGGAGCTTGTGTGTGCAGGCATATGTAAGAGCGTGGAGGGACAGGAGAGCCAAAGGGTATAGATAAGATACAGTCAGGTCCATAAATATTGGGACAACGACACAATTCTAATGTTTTTGGCTTATACACCACCACCACAATGGATTTGAAATGAAAACAAACAAGATGTGATTTAACTGCAGACTTTCAGCTTTAATTTGAGGGTATTTACATCCAAATCAGGTGAACGGTGTAGGAAGTACAACAGTTTGTATATGTGCCTCCCACTTTTTAAGGGACCAAAAGTAATGGGACAATTGGCTGCTCAGCTGTTCCATGGCCAGGTGTGTGTTATTACCTCATTATCCCATTTACAAGGAGCAGATAAAAGGTCCAGAGTTAATTTCAAGTGTGCTATTTGCATTTGGAATCTGTTGCTGTCAAATCTCAATATGAGATCCAAAGAGCTGTCACTATCAGTGAAGCAAGCCATCATTAGGCTGAAAAAAAACAAAACCAGTTGGCCAAATCAACTGTTTGGAACATCCTTAAAAATAAAAGAACGCACCGGTGAGCTCAGCAACATCAAAAGACCCGGAAGACCACGGAAAACAACTGTGGTGGATGACCGAAGAATTCTTTCCCTGGTGCAGAAAACACCCTTCACAACAGTTGGCCAGATCAAGAACACTTTCCAGGAGGTAGGTGTATGTGTGTCAAAGTCAACAATCAAGATAAGACTTCACCAGAGTGAATACAGAGGGTTCACCACAAGATGTAAACCATTGGTGAGCCTCAAAAACAGGAGGGTCATATTAGAGTTTCCCAAACAACATCTAAAAATAAAAAAAGCCTTCACAGTTCTGGAACAACATCCTATGGACAGATGAGACCAAGATCAACTTGTACCAGTGGGATGGGAAGAGAAGAGTATGGAGAAGGAAAGGAACTGCTCATGATCCAAAGCATACCACCTCATCAGTGAAGCATGGTGGTGGTAGTGTCATGGCATGGGCATGTATGGCTGCCAATGGAACTGGTTCTCTTGTATTTATTGATGATGTGACAAAAGCAGCAGGATGAATTCTGAGGTGTTTCAGGCAATATTATCTGCTCATATTCAGCCAAATTCTTCAGAACTCATTGAACGGCGATTCACAGTTCAGATGGACAATGACCTGAAGCATACTGCGAAAGCAACCAAAGTGTTTTTTTTAAGGGAAAGAAGTGGAATGTTCTGCAATGGCCAAGTCAATCACCTGACCTGAATCCGATTGAGCATGCATTTCACTTGCTGAAGACAAAACTGAAGGGGAAATGCCCCAAGAACAAGCAGGAACTGACAACAGTTGCAGTAGAGGCCTGGCAGAGCATCACCAGGGATGAAACCCAGCATCTGGTGATTTCTATGCGTTCCAGACTTCAGGATGTAATTGACTGCAAAGGATATGCAACCAAGTATTAAAAAGTGAAAAGTTTGATTTATTATTGTTAATCTGTCCCATTACTTTTGGTCCTTTAAAAAGTGGGAGGCACATATACAAACTGTTGTAATTCCTACATCGTTCATCTGATTTGGATGTAAATACCCTCATATTAAAGCTGAAAATCTGCAGTTAAAGCACATCTTGTTCGTTTCATTTCAAATCCATTGTGGTGGTGTATAGAAGCAAAAACATTAGAATTGTGTCGATGTCCCAATATTTATGGACCTGACTGTATATGGTATCAACTGGCCGTGTCCATTTGTGTGCTCACAAGACTGATAGTCCATGCAGCCTAAAGCAGTTATTGCTGCAGAGGTATAGATAGTCCATAGTGACACATATTAGTAAAGTCCAAAAAGTCAGGGCTCACCTAGTCATAGCAGGCTCGGGAACTCCCAAAGCGATACACCGGTGGATGCCAGTGGGCGGCCGGATGACAAATACTATTTCATTCCAGCCACCATCCATGGGCGTAAGGTGGGGTAAGGGAAGCATAAAAACCCAGTCCTGATCTGCACCTGATCAGGGCTGGGGGCCCCCTTTTGTAAGAATGTGCCAGGGGAGCCGACCGCCACCCTGCTCCGGTCCCCCAGCCAAACGGCGGCCGTGCATGCGCGCCAACCTGGCACGTGTGATTGCGCAACCACGTTAGACAGCCGCCGGCGCGTGGCACATAGGGACGCCCAGTTAGCCGGAGGAGAGGGCATCCCAGGGCAACCAAACTAGGCCCCACTAGCTGTGTGCCAGCTGAGGGGCCCATGTGTGCCATGGAGCAATTCAGCCCGATAGCGCCCCCCCAGTGGCCGAATCCCAGGCTTTGCACAGAGAACACTAAAAAGCCAAATAGAAAAATCAAGCGTAAAGCCGTAAATAATACCACGTAATACAAGAGAATGTACGCATGATATTGGTATCAATGGGTGATAAGGTCGCAAAACAATTTATGAAAAATGAAATGTGCTGAGTAACTGATAGAACATTAGCCCGGTCATACTGGGAGACACTATTGCATTGCACATGTACAACAGATAATGGCAACTAGCAAAACATTGGAAATACAAATGGAGGGAGGGAGGGAAACAACAAGCTAAGAGGGAGTTTCAAAGGGGGGAGATGGCATAATTGACTCATGGTTGGAGGAGGGCATGATAGATCAGGACAGACCAAATGCCTAAAGGATCAGGTCGGATATATAGTGTAGCCCAACTCAAGGCTGTATTTCCATTAGAGGAACGAATTATAGGAAGTCTCTATTGAAACCCCCAGTGGTAAACCCTGGGAGAAAGGGCTTGAAATTCATGGCAGCGTTCAAGTCTGAGATCCAACGGAGTTCGCGCTGGAGAAGAGCTTTGTTAAAATCCCCCCCCCTCCCGAGCTTGGATGGATCCTGTCCAGGGCCAGAAATCTGACCCTGGGAAAGACTCCCTGGTGAACCAGGGTGACATGTCGACCCAGCAGTGTCTAAGGGTCACATTGTCTCATATTCAGTACGTGGCGAGATATCCGTCGGCAAAACTTTTGAATCGTCTTGCCGACGTAGAAGCATCTGCAGCTGCATAGCAACAGATACACAACAACCCCCATGGTCTGACAGTTTACAAAATGTCTTGGTGTGTGTAGGCGGTTGTTGGGCAAGGTGATGTGTGATCTAATGTCTATGTTCTGGCATTGAGCACAACCTCAATCGGTGGACAACAAGTGCAAAGATGACACCACACTTGTGCTTCATTAACCACTTTGCTTACTAGGCACTTAAACCCCCCTCCTGCCCAGGCCAATTTTCAACTTTCAGCACTGTCACTCTTTTGAATGACAATTGCGTGGTAATGCTACACTGTACCCAAATGAATTTATCATTTTTTTTTCACACAAATAGAGCTTCCTTTTGGTGGTATTTAATCACCCCTGTGGTTTTTATTTTTTGCGCTATAAACAAAAAAAGAGCGACAATTTTGAAAAAAAGAACAATTTTTTTTTACTTTGTGTTATAATACATATACAAATAAATGAAACATTTTATTTATTTTTATATATATATATATACACACACACACACAGTCATGGCCGATATTGTTGGCACCCCAGAAATTTTTCCAGAAAATCAAGTATTTCTCACAGAAAAGTATTGCAGTAACACGTTTTGCTATACACATGTTTATTTCCTTTGTGTGTATTGGAACAAAACAAAAAAAGCAAATTGGATAGATTGTCACACAAAACTCCAAAAATGGGCTAGACAAAATTATTGGCACCCTTAACTTAATATTTGGTTGCACACCCTTGGGAAAAAATAACTGAAATCAGTCGCTTCCTATAACCATCAATAAGCTTCTTACACTTCTCATTTGGAATTTTGAACCACTCTTGCTTTGCAAACTGCTCCAGGTCTCTCTTATTAGAAGGGCGACTTTTCCCAACAGCAATTTTAAGATCTCTCCACGGGTATTCAATGGGATTTAGATCTGGACTCATTGCTGGCCACTTCAGAACTCTCCAGCGCTTTGTAGCCATTCATTTCTGGGTGCTTTTTGACGCATGTTTGGGGTCATTGTCCTGGCTTACTCAAGTACATTTTGACAAACTGTAGTCTTGCTTTTTTATGTCTGTGTCAGCAGTGGGGTCCTACTGGGTCTCCTGCCATAGCGTTTCTTTTCATTTAAATGTCAACAGATAGTTCACACTGACACTGATGCTCCCTGAGCCTGCAGGACAGCTTGAATTTCTTTGGAACTTGTTTGGGGCTGCTTATCCACCATCTGGACTATCATGCGTTGCAACCTTTCATGAATTTTTCTCTTCCATCCACGCCCAGAGAGATTAGCTACAGTGCCATGGGTTGCAAACTTCTTGATAATGTTGTGCACTGGGGACAAAGGCAAATCTAGATTTCTGGAGATGGACTTGTAACCTTGAGATTTTTTATATTTTTCCACAATCTTGGTGCTCAAGTTCAAACAGCTCTTTCCTCCTCTTTCTGTTGTCCATGCTTAGTGTGGGGTGCACACAGACCCACAATGCAAAGACTAAGCGAACTTCTCTCCTTTTTATCTGCTTTCAGGTGTAATTTTTATATTGCCCACACCTGTTACTTGCCCCTGGTGAGTTTATAGGAGCATCACATGCTTGAAACAATATTATTTATCCACAATTTTGAAAGGGTGCCAATAATTTTGTCCAGCCCATTTTTGGAGATGTGTGACATTATGTCCAATTTGCTTTTTTTCCTCCCTTTTTTTGTTTTGTTTCAATACACACAAAGGGAATAAACACGTGTATAGCAAAACATGTGTTACTGCTAGAGTTGAGCGAACCCGAACTGTAAAGTTCGGGTTCATACCGGACTTTAGGGTGTTTGTGTCCTGAACCCGGACATTTGAGAAAAATTCCGGGTTCGGGTATTTTTTTGCGCCTTTTGAATAGCTGCAGGGCAGCCAATCAAGAAGCGTTTCACTTTCTTTTGCTTTTTATCAAATATGTGGCCTGTTAGGTTTTATGAAATATGATACGATGATATATTCCAGGTCAGCTCTTTGATTGCCGTATCTGCACTTTTTATTTAATTTTGGGGTAAAACAATCGCAGTATTTGATTATTGCATTCACAATTTAGGAGATGAAATCTCCTTTTTGAACACTAGGGGTCCTCGCAAGGGACTTCAGGTTTTAGCTTGTGTTTTTAGCCTGGCCTTCGGCCATTTAGTTGGTGGGCTAGACCCAGCAACCATGAGGTAGAAGACACATTGTATTTGGCATCCGCTTGTTGCGAGCGTAATGACCTTCCAAATGACCTGTGTGTGATTGGACATCACGGCGCTGACAGGGGATATAAATGTGTGTGGTGAGGGTGGATGGGCGTGTCCCTGATGACGTCATTTGTGACGAAACTTGTAGGATACACGCCCATCCGCTCACCACCCTTATTGCGCATGCGCGGCCCGCAGCAGCCATTAAGGGTTTCTGGCGTCCTTTACATGCTTACTGTACCTTTTGGAAAATGTGAGTTTTTTACTTTTTTAATCAATAAATTGGAGTGTTTGTACCTTATCACACTATGTGAGGCCTTTGTTTTATGTGACACCGCATTGCCGATTCTGAAACGGATTGGGAGCTGTCATACGGTACACAGGCTAAAGTGGAGGACACCCTTCTGTGAGCCGGGGAGGATCCTTGGAAACATCCGTTTTTTAATTAAGTGTATAATGACCGCTCTTTGCAGGGGGTCACATACCTTCTGGTAAGAGCACAGCTTGATTGGTGAAGTGTGACACAGGAGTGCTTTTGTTTCCTGCACGGAAGTGGGACTTTTTCTACCTCTGTTCCTCTGCTAATGGACTGTGAATGCTTTTATACAGTGGGGCATAATTTTACTGTTTGATGCTTCCTTCATTCTTGGTCTATATATGAAATTCCATAGTGCTGTACTTATTGGCTATTTTGAAGCGTTTCACTTTTTTTTCCCTTAGAAGCCGTCACAGCCATGCCTACTAATGTAATGCCTCTATATAAGCTGGAGTCACGTAGTGCTGCATGTCACATCATCTCATACTAGTGTAGGGAGAGGATGCTGGTGTGAGGGACAGACTAGCGTTATAAAAAAATAATATAAATTTGTGCTAAATAGTACATTTGCGTCCAGAATAAGGAGAACAAGGGAAGTGGTCGTGGTGCTGCTGGTGTTGGTGAAGCTCGTGTTGCAAGGAGAGGACGTGGTCGATCTGTGCCAGCTACACGCACAAGTGAAACACCTTCCTCAGGTGCTAGTAGCCGACAGAATCTTCAACGTTATATGGTAGGCCTGAATGCCGCTCAACGAATGGTGAGGCCAGAACAAGTACAGGCGATAGTAGATTGGGTGGCAGACAATGCCTCCAGTTCCTTCACATTGTCTCCCACCCAGTCCCTTGATGAAAGCTCAGAGTTGGCACCTGAACCCCATGGCCATCTGTCTTTTACCTCAGCCCCTTGTAAATCAGCCAAGCAGTCTGAGCCCCAAGTCATGCAACAGTCTCTTGTGCTTTTTCATGACTCTGCTGGTGTGCATTCCGTGGGCCATCCACATAGCCCTGCCCCAGAAGTGGAAGACATTGAGTGCACCGATGCCCAACCACTTCTGTTTCAGGATGAGGACATGGAAACACCACCGCAGCACGTCTCTGATGATGACAAAACACAGGTGCCAACTGCTGTGGCTTTCTACAGTGTGTAGACTGAAAAGGAGGGCAGTGGTGAAGAGTGGGTGGAGGATGATGAGGACCTAGACCCCACATTGAATGCGAGTGACGTGTGCAGTTTGGAGGAAGAGGTGGTGGTCGCACAGAGGCACCAGCACAGCACAGCAAAAGAGGAAGCAGGTTGCAAGAGCGACCATCCCCTAGACAGTACGCCTGCTACTATCCACCGCACCCAGGGACCTAGCACACCAAAGGCAGCTCAAAGGAGTTCCCTGGCGTGGCAGTTCTTCAGACAATGTGCTGACGACAAGACACGAGTGGTTTGCACGCTGTGCAATCAGAGCCTGAAGCGAGGCATAAATGTTCTAAACCTGAGCACAACCTGCATGACCAGGCATCTACATGCAAAGCATGAGCTGCAGTGGAATAAGCACCTCAAAATCCAAGAAAGGTCTCGGCCTCCTGCTTCCTCTTCTGCTGCTGCCTAGGCCTCTTCCACCACCTCTACAGTGCCAGTGTTACCTGCCACCCACCAAACAGACGATGTGACAGCAACGCCACCATGTCCGCCACCGTCCCCAAGCATTTCCACACGGTCCCATGGAAGCTTACAGCTGTCCATCTCCCAAACACTGGAGAGAAAGAGGAAGTACCCCCCCACCCACTCGCGATCCCTGGCCCTGAATGCCAGCATTTCAAAATTCCTGGCCTTTGAAATGCTGTCAATCCATCTGGTGGACACGGACAGTTTTAAAAACCTGATGGCGGTGGCAAGGTCCACATAACCACTGATTACGTGGACCAGTAAGCACGGGCAGAGACTCTATATCTCGCTAACTGCACACTGGGCAAATGTAGCGACGGGTGGGCCTGAGGCGGATAGCAGTTTGGCGCATGTCCTTCCCCCACCGACGATTGCAGGGCATTTCTATTTGCCTCCTGTTGCCGCCTCCTCCTCCTACTCAGCTTCCTCCTCCTCTACCAACTCCTCATCCGGTCAGCGTAATACCTTCACCACCAACTTCAGCACATCCAGGGGGAAACGACAGCAGGCTGTTTTAAAACTGATATGTTTGGGGATAAACCCCACACTGTGCAGGAGCTATGGATGGGCATTGAACAACAGACCGATGAGTGGTTGTTGCCACTGAGCCTTAAGCCCGGCCTGGTGGTTTGTGATAATAGGCGAAATCTCATAGCAGCTCTGGGCCTAGCCAGGTTGACGCACATCCCTTGCTTGGTGCATGTGCTGGATTTGGTGGTGCAGAAATTTCTAAAAAATACCCAGATATGTCAGAGCTCCTGCAGAATGTGAGGGCCATTTGTGCGCGCTTTCGGCGTTCTCGCCCTGCTGCTGCTCGCCTGTCTGCGCTGCAGCGGAACTTCGGCCTTCCCGCTCACCGCCTCCTATGCGACGTGCCCACAAGGTGGAACTCCACCTTGCACATACTGGGGAGACTGTGCGAGCAGCAGCAGCAGGCAATAGTGGAGTTTCAGCTGCAGCACGCACGGGTCAGTCGCTCTGCGGAACAGCACCACTTCACCACCAACGAATGGGCCTCCATGCGAGACCTGTGTACCATATTGCGGTGTTTCGAGTACTCCACCAACATGGCCAGTGCCAATGAAGCTGTTCTCAGCGTAACTATCCCACTTCTATGTCTCCTTGAAAAAACACTTTGGGTGATGATGGAAGAGGATGTGGCACAGGAGGAAGATGGGTCATTTCCACGGTTATCAGGCCAGTCATTCACAAGTGGCTCGGTTCCTTCACCAGCATAGGCCAGGTAAAAAATTTTCAAGCCAGGGCACAGTTCTGGAGAATGAGGAGGATGATGAGGAGGAACCGTGTTCGCAGCTTGTGGGCATCACTGGAGCATGGCTGGGAGGTGTATCATTTGTGTCCTCCATATCCCTCCATACGGAGGACACATATGATACACCTCCCACAGAGGACAGCTTGTCTTTGCCTCTTGGCAGCCTGGCACACGAGCGACTACATGCTGCAGTGCCTGCGCAACGACAGCCGAGTTGCCGACATTGTAACTTGTGCTGATTACTGGGTGGCCACCCTGCAGGATCCCCGTTACAAGGACAACGTGCCTTCCTTAATTCCCTCACTGGAGCGTGATCGGAAGATGCGCTGCTGAGGGCATTCCCAAATGACAGCGGGGCTCAGTAGAAGCACAAGGCGAAGGCGGAGGAGGAAGAGGTAACCAACGCAGTTGTGGCACCGCCAGCACTTCAGAAGGCAGGGTTAGCATGGCCAAATGTGGAAAAGCTTTGTCAGCAACACGCCACAACAAACAGCACCACCAGCTGATAGGCAACGTCTTAGCAGGAGGCAGCATTTAAGCAACATGGTGCAAGAGTATGTGCGCAAACACACCTACTCGTACTGACTGATGGGTCTGGGTCTCCAAATTGGGCACATGGCCTGAGCTTGCCCTTTATGCCTTGGAGGTGCTGGCCTGCCCTGCATCCAGTGTATTGTCTGAACGTGTGTTTAGCATGGCAGGCGGCGTTATCACAGACAAGCGCAGCGCCTGTGCACAGCCAACGTGGACAAGCTAACGTTTATTAAAATGAACCAGGCATGGATCCCACAAGACTTGTCTGTACCTTGTGCAGAATAGACATTTATACCGGCCTCCAACAGCCATTGGTATACTTAAGTGAACGTATTCTTTTTTTTTTTAATATGTCTCTATTTTGGGGGCTACCCCAATTAGAAAAAGAAAACCAAACAAACAAAAAACAGTGTTGGCTACCTCCTTCTCCGCCGCCACTTCCACCACCTACACCGCCACAGTCACCGCCTCCTCAACCTCCTACTGCACATCCACCTCCTCCATCTTTTATTTTTTTATGTGATTTTAAGTTATTTCCCTGTCCACATTTGTTTGCAGGGCACTTGTCCTACTCTTACCCCCATTTTGCTTTTGCAGCCCTCTAGCCCTTTGCAGGACTTTTTTAGAGCCATTTTTGTGCCCAAAAGTTTGCGTCACCATTGGCTTCTATGGGGTTCGGGGTCAAGTTCAGGCCGAACTCGAACTTTTTCGTGAAGTTCGGCCGACCCCGAACATCCAGGTGTCTGCTCAACTCTAATTACTGCAATACTTTGATTTTCTGGAAAAATTTCTGGGGTGCCAACAATTTCGGCCATGACTGTATACTGACGTTATTCATCAGCTTAGGCTGATATATATTCTTCTACATATTTTTGGTAAAAAAAAAAAAAATCGCAATGGGCGTATTATGGGTTGCGCAAAAGTTATCGCGCCTACAAACTATGGGAATTGATTTATGGCATTATTATTTTTTTATTGGTAATAGTGGCGATCTGCCATTTTTATCAGGACTGCAATATTGTGGCGGATGGATCGGACATTTTTGACACTTTTTTTGGGACCAAAGGACATTTATACAACTATCAGAGCTAAAAATAGCCACAGATTACTGTATAAATGTCACTGGCAGGTAAGGGGTTAACACCGGGGGGCGATCAAAGGGTTAACTGTGTTCCCTGGGCATTTTCTAACTGTGTGGGGGCTGGGCTGGCCGGGGCATGACAGATCAGAGCATGCTGCTGGCGGGTGTGAGGGTTGCACGGGGAGCGTTCCAAGGGGTGGATGTGAATTGACGGTGCCCCGGCAAAGTAGATCCGCACTGTAGCCGCCAATCGGCTATAGCATGGATCTGAAGTGGTTAACAGTCCCTCTGCTTGGATGGATGATGAAACATGTAGTGTCTCTATTCACTGAGCTCTGAATGAATGACACAGCTGTGTAGGTGGAGCCATACCTAATTAAAACCCTTGTGACCCTGTTGGCTATTTTGAATGAAACGCTTGATTGTTCGATGATCACGCTTCAGAAGCTTGGCAATTTTAAGAGTGCTGCATCCCTCTGCAAGATATCTCACTATTTTTGACTTTTCGGAGCCTGTCAAGTCCTTCTTTTGACCCATTTTGCCAAAGGAAAGGAAGTTGCCTAATAATTATGCACACCTGATATAGGGTGTTGATGTCATTAAACCACACCCCTTCTCATTACTGAGATGCACATCACCTAATATGCTTAATTGGTAGTAGGCTTTCGAGCCTATACAGCTTGGAGTAAGACAACATGCATAAAGAGGATGATGTGGTCAAAATACTCATTTGCCTAATAATTCTGCACACAGTGTAGTGCAGTTTTGAGTTCTTGGGGGCCTACCCTGATTCCGCTAAGGCGTGCGCTCAAGTTAAGGTAGCGGGAAAGGGGCTCCAAGGCTAAGTTGAAAAGTAGTGCGGAGAGGGGGCAGCCCTGCCTGGTGTCTTTGTGTAGATGAAATCTCTCGGAGACGTGACCTGCCGCCACCACACAAGCTGAGGGGTTAGAGTACATTGCTTCAATCAAGTGGCAAAAGTGTCATGAGAAGCCAAAGGAAGAGAGTACTTTGCGAAGCCACTGGAAATTTACATTTATCAAACGCTTTTTCTGCGTCTAACGTTACAATGGCATGGTCAATGAGAGCTTTCGCCTTGCCCTGCTCCAGCACCATGAGTGCTTTCCTGATATTTGACTTGGCAGATCTGCCTTGTGTGAAGCCTGCTTGGGCTGGGTCGAGAAGTGAGGGCACGAGAGGAGCTAATCTTTTCGCAATTATTTTGGAGAGTATTTTAGCACCTAGGTTCAGTAACGACATTGGCCTGTATGAACTGGGTTCCAGGGGGTCTTTTCCTTTTTTGGGTATAAGTTTAATGAATGCTTGGTGCCCAGTGGGGAGGTTCGATTGACCCTCCAAAATGTGTTGATAGACTTCTTGAAGTGTGGGGGTGATAAATGCTTCATTTAACTTGTAGAAATCTGAAGTAAAGCCATCTGGGCCTGGGGCCTTGCCGGAGGACAGGATTTAATTACGTTCACTATTTCGAGCGAAGTGATAGGGGCATTGAGGTCTGCGAGGCTAGATTTGAAGACTTTGGGGAGGATGACTTTATCTAGAAATTCTGAAGCTTTCCCCTCACCTATCAGATCCTGCCCATATAATGTCGCAAAGAAGTCCTGGAGAATCTGATTAATTTTTTTGGGTGAGTTGACAATATTTCCACTTGTGTCTCTGAGGCCCGTGATGTGTGAGGGTGTGAATGGGCCTTTGCAGAGACGGGCTAATGATTTGCCTGATTTGTTGCAAAATTTGTGGAACCTATGTTCCTGGAAGGAGTGATATTTATTTTCCTGAACTCCTGCCCACACGTCAAACCTGTCCTTGGCCTCTCTCCATTTCTCCCTGTTGGACTGCGAGTTGTCCGAGGAGAGGTTTGCATGTGCAGCGCGAAGCTCTTTGCTAGTGTGTTACAGTTCAGCAGTGGTCTTCCGTTTGAAGGCCGCGGCATATGCTATGATTTGGCCTCGCAAAATAGGTTTTCCAATTTCCCAGAATAAAATGGGATAAGACCTGTGTGCAGCAATGGTGCTTGAGAAGTCTGACCAAGCGTCGGCCAGAGTGTGTTTTGAGAGTGTCATCCTGAGAAAGATAGGAGGGGAACCTCCATATTCTAAGGTTGTTAAGGGGCAGGAGATCGTTTAATTGGAGGGATACTGGGGCATGGTCCGAAATGGCAATGTCATGTACTAGGGGGTCCGTTGCATTGGGTAGTAAAATGGAGTTTACAAAGAAGTAGTCAATCCTGGAGAGAGATTTATGGGGGTGGGAGAAAAAGAAGTCCCTACCTTCCGGATGGCACAGCCTCCATACATCAGTCAGCATTAGGCTCTCGAACCATTGTTGAAGTTGAGAGGAGGTTTGTGGAGATATGAGTTTCGTTAGGGGTCTGGCTAAGGATCTGTCTTCGACTGGGGACATCACAGAATAAAAATTGCCTGCAATGACCAGGGGGAGGTGTAGGAATGGTGCGATGTGCGAGGAAATGGCCTGGAAGAAATGAAGATTTAGGGGGTTAGGGGCATAGACTGACATCAGCACCCAGTGCTGTGGGTCCTGAGGTTCACAGAGAAAAGACAACCCTCATCGTCCGAGTGGGTTGAAATAATCTTGCAGGGGGTATTCTTATTAATAAGGAGAATCACTCCTGCCTTGCCCCTGAGCGAAGGGGAACCTTCTACTTGGCCTACCCAGAGTTTACGCATGCAGTGGGAATTGCTTTCTGTCAGGTGAGTCTCCTGGAGCACGGTGATATTGGCTTTGATGCGTTTCAGGTGGCAAAGGATTGAGAGGCGTTTGCTAGGTGACCTGAGGCCCTTCACATTCCAGGATACAAGTGTTAGGAATGTAGTGAATGGATCAGTGGTCTCATTGTGTGGGGGGCTTGGTTGGGCGTAAAAGGCTTAGCATGACCATGATCTGAATAAATGCAAAAGGTAATAGGCTGGTAGAGGATAGGGTGAGGGGGGGAGGGTCCAGACTGGACCACCAACAAACAATAACTGTGGAGAATCAAAAGATTGGTAACATACCAGTTGAAGACTGTACTTCTCTTTTTTCCTCATATGACCACCTTATCTGTGGACAGCGTTACCGATAGAAGGTCTTGCTTCTTGCCTGCTGACGGTCAGCGCACCCCCAACAGTGAGCGGTTCTTGGAGTGCGGACCTTTTAAGGGGCGATGCCAGGGTAGGGAGCACTTGACTCGGTAAGGTTGTGTGGGGCTCTTGACCTGTTGACTAGCAGTGGAACAGAGAGAGAGAAAATTCAACAACAGATTACCATAAATCTGAGTAGGTACTATAATAACCATAAACAAGGTAAACAATGTTAATTATAAACGATGCTGTAGAGAGGAGTGTAAAAGGGTTGCTTGGTAGCATATACATCACCCGATGGGAAATTATTAGGCAGACCAATCAGTCCTGGGGGACATTGCATCAGAACCGGCTGTTGTGAGAGACTTGCTCATTTAGGCGAAGTTTCTTCGCTGGTTCCTTACACGGGCTGCGCTGGTTGCGTGATGGACCCTGGTGTGGGCCATACTGAGGGGGGGTTGTGTCCATTGACAGATGCATATAGGACTGTAGATAGTATTTAGCTTCTTCTGGTGTAGTGAAGGCTTTCGATTCCCCCGCTGGATTGGAGAAGCGAAGAACAACCGGATATGCCAAAGAGAATTTACCTTTTTGAAAAAGAAGTGAGCAAATCGGCTGAAAAGCTTTGTGTTTCCTAGAAACTTCAGGTGAATAATCGATGAATAGAAGTAGCTTATTACCTTTAGAGTTGAGCGAACACCTGGACGTTCGGTTTCTGCAGGTCCGAACGAACTTTGGGAAAAAGTTCCGGTTTGGCACCGAACATTATCCCGGACCCCGAACCCCATTGAAGTCAATGGGGACCCGAACTTTTAGGCACAAAAATGGCTGTAAGAAAGTCCTGGCAAGTGGCTAGAGGGCTGCAAAAGGAAGTAAAATGGGGGTAAGAGTCGGGCAAGTGCCCTACAAAAAAATGGGGATAGGGAAAATAAATTAAAATCAAATAAACTAGGAGATGCTTTTTGAACAATAATCTGTCCCTCTAAGCAGAAGCCTCTACCTAGTGCAGTCAGATCGCTCAAAGCAGTAGTATGTGAAATCTCAAATTACTCCCACAATCTGATCGTTGTGTACGATCGTAGCGATCGTTGTGTTATGCAGAGTTTGATCTGCAATCTGTCACTCAAAACAGCAGTATGTGAAATCTCAAATTTCTGCAATCTGTCCCTCAGAGCAAGAGTAGTAGTAATCTCAGGATGCAGGATCAGATGTTAAAATGTCTGCAATCTGTCCCTCACAAAAACGCCAGGAGAATCCTCTCCCTACACTAACCCAAGAGCATGTGACATGCAGCACTGTGACTCCAGCCTCATATAGAGGCTGGGTCACATGATGCACTGGCCAATCACAGCCATGCCATTAGTAGGCATTGCTGTGATGGCTTCTAAGGGCAAACCAGTGAAACGCTTGTTGATTGGCTGCCCTGCAGCTATTCAACATGCGTGATCAACTACCAGAACCCCGAACCCGAACGTTTTTTGAAACGTTCGGGTCCCGGACATCCAAAAGTTCGGTAAGGACCCGAACGTTACAGTCCGGGTTCGCTCAACACTAATTACCTTCAATCTGGACTGCCTTTGAATTGCGGAAAGATCTAAGAATATTAGCTCTGTCCGCGTAATTGAGGTAACGATAGATGACTGGTCTGGGTGTGCGCCTATCGTTCGATGGAGCTCCTAGGCGGTGAGCTCTCTCTACCGTACAGGATGCTGAGAGGCCTAGAGCATGGGGAATGCGCGTGGCTCCGATTCCTGACAGGGAGTCAGCATTGAAGGATTCAGGCAGTCCTATAATCCTGAGATTATTTCTTCTCGAACGATTTTCGAGATCGTCCCGAGGGGCTGGAGCTGGGAATCTTTGCCTTCGTACACACAAAAGGCATAGACATAACTGGTGGAGCTTTCACAAAGCTCGTCGAGCTTCAAACCGTATCTGGCCCTCTTACTTGGGATATACTGTTTAATTCCCAGTCGGCCTGTGAAATGGACCAGGGATTCGTCCACAGATATGTTTTTGTCAGGGATGTAAAGCTCGGAAAAACTCTTGGAGAAATAATGATTTTGGGGTGCCACTGCGTGTTGTCACTAAAATGCAGGAAGCGCATTATAATATCATAGCGGGACCTGGTCATGACACTTGAAAAAACTGGCATGTGGTGGATGGGGTGGGTAGACTAATACGTGTGTAATCCCTCCTTTTCTGTAAGCTCCATGTTGCGTGTCAGGTCTAAAAATACTTTAAACTCCTCCACGGTTATTGGTCTCCCTTCGAAGGGGCGGGCATAAGTTGAGTTGGGATAGTTTGCTATAAATTGACAAGCAAAAAGATTGGTTTGGTCCACGATGTTTTGGACCAACTCGTCAGAGAAAAATAAATTTAAAAAAATCTATTTCGGAGAAGCCATCTGTGTTGACTTGAACACCTGGTTGTCCTGTGAAAGGGGGGATTGTGGCTGACCCTGTGGTAGAAGGCAACCACAATGGGTTTGCTAAGGCCTCCGGGAGCTGGGTTTGGGCCCTAATTCTTTGGCGCGAAATGCCAGCGCTTGTACTGGGCATTTCCTCCTGGGATCTCGCACCATTGGCATTTGCCGATTGGCCATTGGGGTGTCTGGTGCTGCTGGTTGCTGCCTGTTCTTAAGTCCGTCTTCTTTTAGGATGGACTGCTTCCTCAAATTCAGATGAAGATGTACTGTCTTCAGTGGGCACGTATTCGGAACCAGAACCAGAATCAGAACTGTGACTGGGCGGTGAGAGCTCCACGCTGCTCTCATCGGTCAGGCACAGCATCTGATATGCCTCTTCTGTAGTGTATAATCTCTCTCTGGACATGGTGACAGGTACTCTGGTAACAGGTACTCTAGAGACAGGTACTGATTGGTGACAGGCACTCTGATTGGTGATAGGTACCCCAGATGGGGTGACAGGTACCCCAGATGAGCTCACAGACAGGTACTCTGGTGGGCTGGCGATGACAGGTCCTCTTTTAGTCAGGGGGGCAATCTGGCATAGTAATCCCACAGTAGGTGTGTGACTCACGTTTTGCAGCTCTTCTCCTCACACTGGAACGGTGTGTGAGAAGTGCCTCGTAACAGCAAGTTACCAGTGCTGCTTTGACATTTGTGACCGGCTGTGATTGGACACAGCCGGTCACGTGGTAAAGAGCCAAATTTATTGGCTCTTTACCCTGATCAGGGATGGGCTGAGTCCCGAGGGACACGCCCGATCGCCGCAATGCGGGCCCCGCAAACGGGAGAACGTCATATGACGTCCACCCAGGATGGGGAATGCATCGGTAAGGAAGGGGCTAATCACAGACCAACACATTGGTTTCCCTCCACCTGAAAAAGCTTTAAAATGTGCTGTCCAAAAAAGCATCCCCAAAAAGGACTATATATTGGGGAAGTTTAGCCCTCCAAGTTTATCTTCCTTTATCACAATTTTCCTTGCCAACCCGTTCATTTTTGCCCCCCAGAAAAAAATAAAAAACAATCTTGTAACCTTCTGGAGCCATCCTTTGTTAAAGGGAAAAATAATACTAGCCTACAACAGTAAAGGTAAGCAAACAGCCTTAACAATTAGCGTTTTTCCTGTCACAGTCAATCTCCTCAGCCTCCATAGCTCTAATTTTTTGGACACTTTTGCCACACATCTCTTGGCATTCTCTTGATTCTGAAGGTTCCTTTCAAAATGGATCACAAAATCTCAATTGTATCTACATTCCTTATTTTGGTTGCCGTCATTTTTAAAGGTGCCAAAAAAACTGAATTTTCTTGACCAAATAATAAATCTGTTCATAATCCTTTCACCTCCTCTCAGATCATCCCAATACTGACTTAAAGCTCTTACTAAATTAACATGAGCAAAAGGATTGTACAAATGTACAGTGATTACCTTTTCATTTTGCATAAACAGGGGTTGCACTGTGAATTTCTTTCCAATCTTGCTTCCTTCCTTTTGACTTGAATGTTTCAAATGTGTTCCAACATACCTCGGTTGAAATAAAAGTTACATCGTACATTCTCTGACTTGGAAAATCCTGTAAAAATAATAATCTCTTTCTTACCCCTAGGTTTAACGTATCCATCAAAAGATCAACAACCACAGTCCTCAGCCTCACTTCCTCTGAAAATTCAGGCTTCGCCATGAACCAGAGCGAATCTTGCATTCCAAGGACCGCCATTTTTCAGCATGCCAAAATGCACCAATCGCCTTCAGAAGGGTGATTGCAACTCGTTGCCCGGGGACCAGGCCTTGGGCCAATAGCAACAAGGGGGGCCCCTCCGAAGATTGATGATCCCCCCCCAAGGCCATCCCTCAGGTATCCCGGGCACCTTTTAACCAAGATACAAGGCAGTCAGAAACTCCACTTGATCTCAGCCAAAAGGCAGAGAAGTGATAATCCAATTGTTTTTTCCGAGCGAGCGGCGGTCAGGCTAAGCAATAGCACTCGCTGAGAACTGTCCCTATTTTTCTGACCTGCATGGATCCACGAAGTCTCTACTTTTAACACCTAGCTGGGTCTGAGGCCTACTTGCACCTTTCTAGCACCTAGTGCACAGCTGAAGTCAATTCTGCCCTCCAATCAAACAATTAAGCAGGCTGAACTGATAATTGGGCCCATTCAGGTGCTCCTCGTTGATGCCTAACGAGGGAATTTATTTGCATGTTCCTGCCTCCTGTTAACGTGGACAAAGCACCCCACTAGATAGAGACACAGGCCTTGACATTCCTCGCACAACTAATAGCTAGCTCCAGCACAAGGATGGAAGTGAAGCAGAGTCCGACCCTGTAAGAGGACTCTCTAGCTTAGACTTACAATGTAGGCTTCTTTTTAGGGCCTAGTCACAATGCATGCTAGCTATCTGGTTGAAACATTGCTGTGCTTACTTTCCAACTCACGTTGTGACTTTGACTTCTTCAGGACTTTCCTGTGCTCGACTGCCATTGACACACACACACAGGGGTTAAATGCAAGTTTATTGCAAGAATGAACAGCAGCTTTTGAAGCCCGTGGTGTGTGGAACACACCTTTCAGACTCACCCGGTGCATAAAAAAGTGCACAACACAAACGTGAAGACACAAAAAGTGCACTAGGTGTACACATGGTCCCCCTCCGAAGAGGAAGGGACCTATACCCTGATTCCCCGGGGCGCAAGGCTCTTTACAGGAACTGAGGTACCCCCGTTCTCTGGGCGGCCAGCCGAAACTGGCCGCACCCGATACTAGGTGGGACTCCCCCGAAGGGGAGACCCCATGAGAAGCGGTGGATCAAGCCAAAAGGCCATACCCACCACCTTCCCAAGACGTTCAGGGTAGGCCCGACGACCGTACACCTTACTAATCAAACAGTGCGAGTGTACCCACACCAATCAAAGTGACTAAACACAACAAACAACACACAAAAAAACATAAAAAGGTGGGGAAGGATAGTGGAGGAGGCGTGCAAAAGGTGCCTTTGCGCGAGACAAAGGCTGGCCTTGTGGCCAAGAATCAAAAATTTCTCTGGTCCCAGCCAAAAGGCCCGGCCCTAGAGGCAGGTGCTAAACTCATAGTCACCCATCTACACACTGAGTTTTCGGCACCCTTGGGCCGCCACTCCAAGGGCACATCACAGGCTTTTCTCAGTGGCCGATCTGCCAGACCAGTGGTTCTCCATTCCCATCAGGTGGCATAGGAATTTAGACAGCTTAGGGAGAGCCTTGCCTACAACTGGGGGCAAGCGGAAGCCAGATTCAACCCAGGAGGAAAAAGGCCCTCCCACCGCCATCACCATTCCGTACCTAATTACATCCGGTAAAAAGGCTAGTCCCCCAACTGACAAAGGGGACCTAAATGCCTTAACCATCAAACTGATAAGAACAGATTTTTTTTTAATTCTTTTATTTAAAATTTCAAGTTTAATACATAAAAACAATCCAAAATACAGTTCAATACAAAACAACTTCCATATCATATTTTCACAAAACAATACAATTTACAGATTTATTTACATATCCCCCCCCACCCCCTCCATAATACAAAATGTCATCAGCTTGTCCCAACACCACAATTTTCCATAACGAAAAACACAAACAATCCACATAACATTAAAGAACAAAAGATTATGTACAGAAAAATCCTCAACCACCCTCAATTATCAAATCATATCACAACTATCAATCCTCACATAAAACCACGGGGCGTTAAAGCCCACTGGCTTTCTCAAATCCACCTCGCATAACTTAAATTTCCGCAACACACCCCCTCCAGCATACCTTACCATACATCCTGCCATACTTTCTTGTTTCAAAAGAAGTTTATTAAGTTTCCAGGAAAGAAAGAAAAGGGTTACAATTGCAACAGTGAAATAGACATGAAGTAAGAAACAGTGGCAATGTCCGGTATACATAAGATCAAAACAGAAAACTTTCGGCTAGCTGAAAGATCAAACCTTTGCATCTGAGTGGGCAATTGATGCATATGTTGTGTTTCTGTGCTGAGATATTAAAGCAGCTGTGCTTATTGGGAACCCTCTGCACAGAGTTCCATCGGGGAGAGGCCAGCACCGGGGGACGGGGAGTGGTATATGCCATCTCATCCAACGGCATCAGCCCCCCGTCAACCGACAGGACGCGGGTGTCTGAGGTTCGAGGCTGTTGGCCTGCTGGGCTGAGTAGCACTCGGCAGAGTAGTTGGGGCTAAGGATTCAGTCGAGGGTCCGGTGGGTCAACCTTGCTGTCCTGCGGGAGTATGTGGGCAGCGGTTATGGAAAGGTGTCTGAGATAACCGGTAGTATTTGGAGGGGTCTTGATGGAGCGGAGGGGTATAGTTTGGGTTAACAGGCCAGCTGCTAGCCTCTAGGGGGATCTTGGTGTTGGGTGAGGGGTTATGCGTGGGGTGGTAGGTGGGGGTGGCCCAAGTAGGTGAGGGGGAAGGGGGGGGTCTGGGGTCTATTGGCAAAATGTCATTCAGGAGTTCACAACGAGGTGGGCTAATGTAGGGCCAGAGGCCCGAGCGGGTCATCCCAGGAGGGGCGTGGGCCTCCATCACTCCCTGGGACCCACCCCCCGGGCCCCAGGGCTTTTGTTGGCTGTAGATCCTTGTGTGGGGGTCGCTATCAGGAAGGTATAAATTGGTTAATTGTCATGGGGTTAATTGCTTGTGTGTATTCCACTGTGGTCTTAAAATGTGACCAGCAGGCCCAAGTTTTGTTGTATTTGGAGATGGAGTCATGTGAGATGGCGATGAGTTCTTCCATTTCGGCAATTTTGTCTATTCGGAGGAACCATTCTTTGGTTGAAGGGGCTCTAGGTTTTCCCCAAAGGACTGGGATGCATAACTTGGCGGCATTGGCCATACTTTCTTTTCTGCTCAATTTTACGCACATACTTTATCACCAGAAACCTCTCAATATTCACCAAACCTTTTCCACCATTTGCCACACTTTTCATCACTTTCTCTCTTCGCAATTTCTCCATCTTGGAAGCCCAAAAGAACACAAAACACACCCTTATAATTTGTTTTAAAACTATATCTGGCGCTGGAAAAACAAAATATAAAAATAACGAAATTGGCAACACTACAGTCCTAATAATCAACACTTTTCCTTCTAATGTCATAGTCCTTAATGACCAAAAATCTACTTTTTTCTTCACTCTTGCCAACACATCTTGCCAACTCTCTCTCCCATACAAGTCCCTATCAAATTTAACACCCAAGATCTTCACACCACCCTTACTTAGCTTCCAGTCATATTGCTTAACTTCTTTCCAATCTCCAAACAGCTTACACTCACTTTTCCCCATATTCACACTGAACCCACTTGCCATACAGAAAATCTCTATCAACAACTTCACTCTTCTCAATCCTGCCATACTGTTACATACCACAGTTGCATCATATATGTACCCAATTACTTTTAAACTTCTCCCAGTACTCCCGGGCAACTCTATCCCTTTTATACATTTATCTGCAATGGCTCAATCACACACACAAAAAGTACAGGTGACAACGTACATCCTTGTCTACCTCAGACTTAATACTTATTTCTTTTGTTAACCATCCATTCACCAAAACCTTACTCACCATACTTCCTATATAAACATTTTATCCACCCAATCACCTTTTTAGATATCCCCATGCTTTCCAATACTTTAAACATAAAATCATGCGATACTCTATCATACGCTTTCTCAAAATCCACTGCCAGTACAGCCACCTCCTGTTTTCTTTCCTTGCACAGCCATAATACATCTTTCAAACCCACCAAACTCCCCGCAATTGATCTTCCTGGCACTGCACATACCTGCTCCTCCCCCACCAATTTCTCCACCACAGCACTCAACCTATTTGCCAATACATTTGCAACAATCTTATAATCCACATTCAACAAAGATATAAGTCTCCAAGTGTTTAAATCCCTTGTATCCCCCTTTTTATACAATAACACTCTCCAACATTGATCCCAACACTCTCTTAACCACTTCATACAGATACAGTACAGACCAAAAGTTTGGACACACCTTCCCATTCAAAGAGTTTTCTTTATTTTCATGGCTATGAAAATTGTAGATTCACACTGAAGGCATCAAAACTATGAATTAACGCATGTGGAATTATATACATAACAAAAAAGTGTGAAACAACTGAAAATATGTCATATTCTAGGTTCTTCAAAGTAGCCACCTTTTGCTTTGATTACTGCTTTACACACTCTTGGCATTCTCTTGATGAGCTTCAAGAGGTAGTCACCTGAAATGGTCTTCCAACAGTCTTGAAAGAGTTCCCAGAGATGCTTAGCACTTGTTGGCCCTTTTGCCTTCACTCTGCGGTCCAGCTCACCCCAAACCATCTCGATTGGATTCAGGTCTGGTGACTGTGGAGGCCAGGTCATCACCCCATCACTCTCCTTCTTGGTCAAATAGCCCTTACACAGCCTGGAGGTGTGTTTGGGGTCATTGTCCTGTTGAAAAATAAATGATGGTCCAACTAAATGCAAACCGGATGGAATAGCATGTCGCTGCAAGATGCTGTGGTAGCCATGCTGGTTCAGTATGCCTTCAATTTTGAATAAATCCCCAACAGTGTCACCAGCAAAGCACCATCACACCTCCTCCTCCATGCTTCATGGTGGGAACCAGGCACGTAGAGTCCATCCGTTCACCTTTTCTGCGTCGCACAAAGACACGGTGGTTGGAACCAAAGATCTCAAATTTGGACTCATCAGACCAAAGCACAGATTTCCACTGGTCTAATGTCCATTCCTTGTGTTCTTTAGCCCAAACAAGTCTCTTCTGCTTGTTGCCTTTCTCTAGCAGTGGTTTCCTAGCAGATATTCTACCATGAAGGCCTGATTCACACAGTCTCCTCTTAACAGTTGTTGTAGAGACGTGTCTGCTGCTAGAACTCTGTGTGCCATTGACCTGGTCTCTAATCTGTAATGCAAGTATAGGACGCAATAATCAACAGGCATACAAGGAAATAAAAAAAGGGGCATAAATGACATGAATCAACTGCTTACAGTATCTTAGAAACTTGTGTAGTCAGAGGTGGTAGTCCAAGGAAATAGCACCAGAGGCAGCCTTCAGAGGATGAACCAGAACCCAGGTTCATAAAAAAACTGAAAGAAAGGCAAAGAACAAAGAGGCGCCTCTAAGTGCAATCAACAAGGTACAACAATTTATTGAAACGGTTAAAAACACTCACAAGATCCCGGGTATATACAGGCACAATCACAGTCCAAAGAGATGGAGAAGGGGCAGGTGTAGGACGCCAATCCAGCTAGGGGAGATGATCAGCAGTGTAGCTGCAGCGTCTCCGATCGTTCACTACCGATGGATGGTAAACAGCCGGCTGAAGAGGTGTGGGAACGAGGCTGGCATCGCAGAAGCAATCGTCTCAGGTGGATGACGTCACAGATGATCTTTGCCACCTTCCATGGCTCTCCTGTGCTGGCCGAAGCGGCTCCTCAGGGCCTGTGTGGTTCGTCCGACATAGACGAGCCCACAGGGGCAGGAGAGGCCATAGACAACAAACTCAGAAGAGCAGTTGTAGACGTCAGATAGTGGGTAGGTGACTCCCTTAACACAGAAAGACTTCTGTCTGTGTTGTATGAAAGCACAAGCCTTACATAGGGCTTTGCGACACTGGTACATGCCCCTGATGGGCAGCAGGGTGAGTTGGGAAATCTTCGGTGGGGCAGTTTTTAATTTACTTGGAGCTATCTTGCTCTTAGGCTACTTTCACACTGGAGCGTTTTACAGACGCTATTTAGCTAAAAATAGCGTCTGCAAAGCGCCTCAAAAGTCCCCCCCCCCATCCACCCCAATGTGAAAGCCCTGAGTGCTTTCACACTGGGGCGGTGCGCTAGCAGGACGTTACAAAAAGTCCTGCAAGCAGCATCTTTGGGGCGGTGAGGGGAGCGGTAATTTACCGCTCCTCTACCGCCCCTGCCATTGAAATGAATGGCAAGCGCTACCAAAGCGGCTGCACACCGCCTCGGTAGCGCTGAGTGCCGGCACTTTTAACTTATGGGGGGTTAAAAGTGCCGCACACCCGCCTGCATAGCGGCGCCGTAGCGCCGCTATAACAGCGTTAAATCCCCGCTGAGACTAGCGGGGATTTACCGCTACCGCCCGCCAGCCCCAGTGTGAAAGGAGCCTTAAGGTTAGGGGCTCTACGATAAGTGATTATGGGTACATCCTTATATCACATTTTTTCCATTGCCCATTACTTATATTCCATTTTTTCTTTTGGCCATTCCTTATATTCCATGTTTTATCCTTTGCCACACTCTAGTCTTTTTCTTTCAACTCAGTCCTTTATTTATCCTCCTTGTTTTTAACATTTCCATGCTGTTCAGTCCAGTCACTCCTCCCCTCCCCCCTCCCTCTCTCCCCGCCTCTTCC